>JAUJYS010005742.1:0-10831 GCA_033995665.1 Melogona broelemanni
TATAAGGAAAAAGCTGTATGCGCCAGTGCGCCCAGTCTGGTTTCATGAATTCGAGATTAGTGGAAAAACCGCGGAAAAGGAGCAAAACCTTATCTGGGGGGTGCGCCCCTACTGGCCGAAATGACGGTATGTAATTTGTAAACTACTGATCCTTAGAAATAGAATGGTAGTTGTTGCTGAAATTAAAATTATAGAAGCCTTTACAGCTTCAGAAAAGGAATTTGTTCTAAGCCCTCCGGTGACTCCCACATAAATTCTGGATTTTTGTTCGACAATCACAAAAATCATTTTCTTCACAAATTTCATCATAACTTCGTGAACAACGTCAAGTCCACCAGTGGAAAAAAAAATGTATCGGTAATCGGTAATGGCAGTCCCGCATTGCACAAACTCAAATAAATTTGTTTTAGAAGATAGCGAAACTATATAAGTCAATAACAACGCCTGACTCATGATCAGACATTCTTCTGTAACTACTCCCAATTGGTGCTTTCCGCAAACTTTCCGCCAAAAATTGCTACCGTAACCAGCCAAACATCAGGAATTTTTTTTTTTTTCAGCTCATATATCTTACATCAGCAGAGTGATCACATCCACCAGTGGCACAGTCCTCTGTATCGTCAGCAAAAGCATATCTGACACCAAAGCGAAATCCCAAACGAAAAGACCTTCACACGCCTAGTTCAATAATTAGCTAAGAAAAAAAAATTACTTTCGCTATACCATCTTATACTAGCTCAAATAAACAACGAATAACTGTTCGTCACAGCCAGTGAGTGACGTGACGCAGTCCACACCCTTCTATTTCTCGACCGACTCCCGTTATGTGACGACATTCCGTTATTCCGGTACAGTATACGTCAGATTAATGCTTAGCCCATAATGAGCTGATAATTGCTCGGTTCGCCCCTATCTCGGTCGACGTGGTCCGCGTCAATTATTCGTCACTGCTATACAGTACTACTGTAGGAACCGTCGACCAAATGACGAGACGCGCCCCACGTGAAACAGGATTAGAAAATGTAAACAACGGTGAACGGTTAAAAACTGTAGAAACGAACTTGTGCGTCAACAAAAGTTGGTTTTTCCAACAAGGCACGTGCAATTTACGTTCGGCTTTCGCTGTACAGAACCGGTATATACGATAAGCCTGATATTTCACTACAAGTGTTTAGTCATACGTGATACCAAGTCATACGTGATACCATATCAAAGGGGTTTCGTTCTTGAGCCGCCTGTCGTTAAGCACACACGGTTGCTTTCTCGACCAATCAGGTGGGAGTACCAGGTATCTCAAATGGAACCAATAGGGTGCAAGCCATCTTTATCGAACGGGTTCTGTCTAAATAGACAAAATCGTTTCACAAGAACTGTGCAGGAAAACGTATTATTTTTTTTCTTCACAACTAATAACAACCTTGTCGATATAAAAAAAAAAAATGTAAAAATTGAGATTTGCGTTCTTTCATGCTCTAAAAAAAATACTACAAGACGATCACACTTGCCTGGCCATTTATTTCTGAACTTATTTGTGCTGATATTCGCCGATATTATAAAAATTACCATGGAAAATGATGACGAACATCACATGGAAAAAAAAATTAAATCTAGGAATAAATTTCATAAAATAGATGATCATGGCAAAATAAACAAACAAAAACAAAATTATGACATCTTTGGCATAAACCGAAACGTATTATTATTTTTAAAAATTACAATCAATGAAAATTTCTTTAAAGAAATTGATCCAATCAAAATTTAAATGGTCGAGCAAACGGTAAAGATATCAATAAATAAAGTTTACAAACTAAAATATCGATAAATATTTGTTGAACGGATAGGGCATCGATAAAAAAAACGATCAATCGCAATCGGTATCCCCAGCCAAAGATCAAACCGATACCGATCCACGAACATCGATCAATACTAATCCAGGTCACAATAGTGAATAGTAAAAGTGCGTATGCAACGGTTTCAAGTTAGGTAGCATTTTGCCAAGATCTTATCAGGTAGCTCGTAACCGATAAAACACTTATTGCTACGCCAAAAAGCCAAAAGCTTTCGACAAGCCCACCCAAAACGTGCACAACCGTTTGGCCAAACAGCAAAAACAAAGTCATTTCACGTACATGTTCATTAGAATATTTATGTGTCTGGCAACTGATGACTTGAAGATAGGAAATCTTCGAGTAAAGAAAACTAGTTTCGCTCAACAGGTACAAGTCAGCAAGCACACCAAAATTAGTCCCCAACCAAACTAAACAACTAGTCTGTGACCATAAATTGTCACTAAAAAAAATTAAAATTAAATTAGTGGTCAGTGTCACAGAGTGTTCGGCCCTGGCATAAGCTGATTAAAAACCAGTTTGACAAATTAATAGCACAACTGGCTACCTGATTTTTCTACACGTGGCCATATATAGACCTGTAAGTACAGGGTTTCAGCCTTCCAAAAATAACTCAGGTCAGCGTAACATAGTCAAAACCTACAGTCAAAAGCTTACTCCGTTTGAAAAGAACAAAGAAAAAATAAACGTAGTGGCAATATTTTTTCTGGTTAATTTAACTCGAATTACTCAAGCATGAATTCGACGAAAGGGAAACCGAAAATTCGACCAATTTGGTCACCCTTGTTCAAATTATGAGCCCGTTTTGCCTAGGTTGTCAAGGTTACCAACCGTACGAGACATTTTTATAAGAACTAGTTTTACGTAGGCGTAACCTGAATAAAAAGAGATACGTCGGAACATTAGAACATTCCTTGGCAACAATTGGCATTGTTCCATTTCGATTTTTCAAATATAGAAAACTTGTCATTTTTACTACTACATCAAGCATAACCACGCATACATAAGTGTACCCATTCTCGAACTTTTCAATCCTTCACGAAGTAAACAGCTTGCACTGTACTAAACCTGCTTGATTCAGGTTACGTGTACAAAAAAATATAATAATAATGATAAGGAGATGAATACAAAAAAATATCTCCAGAAATAATTATCTGACTTCTGAGAAACATTGGCTTTTAATTAGCAAAAACAGTGGATGTAATACAATGAAACACTTCATTAGGCTCGTTAAAAATTATGTAAGACCAAAATACTTAAAACTTGTGCCTTATATCGTGCATAGAAATGAATATGTAAGAGAATACAAATATTCATGTAAGAAATAATGTATAATATATTTCTTCGAATTTATATTCACTGCATCGCAAATCAGTATCACCAATTTTAAAAGGATTAGAATTTCAGTACATTACGGCGTTGTTTGGTAAATTCATGAGCCAAGAAGTTCACCAACTTTGATATGTGCTCAGCGTTCAAACTTACTATATATATTAGCAGTGAACTACAATAACATTTACAACAGCGCTTAAAACTATAACCTTCGTAAACACCTCGATACAAACACATTCGGTGAAAACTCACTAAAAATGTGACCATAAACCGGTTAAACATAGAAAAACTCCAGTTGCTCAAAAGGCACCCCCATATCTAATCAGATAACTCCATTGCCCCTGCATAAATGATAACATGCATAAAGCGATAAGCCTTACCTTTGACATTAAAAACCACAAGCAAGGACGACAACGTTTATCCACAAACTCCCTAACACCACAGAAACTAAAACTGACGCTGGGGGAATGCATTCATTTCCTCTGTATATCCTCATAACCGGTCTCATAGTCACATGACTTCCATAACAGGATCTGTATCTACGCGGGTTGATATATCTCGTGCATCCAGCGCGTTAGGCTTGCGTTATGTGAATATGGCTCACGTCATAAAAATGTGCGCCAAGCGAAACAAGCGAGGAAAAAACTAGTAAACTGGAGAGAAGGTGAATAGAGTGCGAATGGGTCCTGACAAGCGAAGTGCATGCACTTCAGGTACAAGCACACACCTTGCACGCCTGGTCATACAGTGGTTGCATGGTCAAGTCCGTCTCCGAAATAGCTCAAATGTGCCAACCCATAAATTATTAATTGGCATGTGATTTTTGTAAATTTGTCTTATTGTCACGGCCGATGTGCTGTACCAAGTTTGACAAACATGCAATCTCGACTTTGAAAAGATAAACATATGAGAATAATAATAAATAATTGAATTCAATTAATTATCATGCCCGATGTGTCTTACCGAGTTTGACCCGAGTTGAGTTCGATTTCAAATAAGAGAAAAAAAAAATAAAACCAATTAAATTATAACCCTATTAGGGTGCGGAACATTTCAGGCACCTTGTAACAATTTTATTACATTTTTCATATGATAAAAAATATCAAGAAAAATAAACCCGAAATTAAAAAAAAACCTTCATAAGATGAAAATATCGAGAAAAATTAACCAGATATCAAAATGAATAATAATTTCTATATAATTCAACATAACTGACTGATTTCAAAGTTAACGTAAACCTCAGTTTAAAAAAAACCAAAACTTTAATCCAACTCAAGATTAGTATACAGATCTGTATACTAATCTTGAATCCAACTTGCTTTATCAGCAAATAAAAAACGAAGTTAAGGCACGCCACTTGCCAGCTTTCGGAACAGACCTAACCAACAACAACACATCGGCGTGGCCGCCTCGCCAGCTAGCCTAACCGGCAAAAATATGATACCTGAACTCGGTTGGCTCGCCGGCCAAACACGAACCCAGAAGACTTTCGTGACATGAGTCACAGGCTGTTTTTTTGTGTACCTACCAAAAGTTCACTCACCCTCCCCCCTCCTCCTCACCACCAATAACGATGATTTTTCTCGTCTCTTGTTTACACGCAATATCAAGTTCGAGTTATTTCCTTGTTCCACGTTTTGGCTCTCGCTTTATGCCCACGCTAATAAATAAATTGCCAGCCCTAATGATATGGACTGAGCGGTCACCTGCATTCAGCAGTCAGTCACAGTGCAGTGATTCACATTTGGAATCTGCATGGAAATATCCGAAACGAGGAACTCCCGCTGGAAAATATATTCTATATCTAGATTTCGAGTGCAAGAAACTACCATGGGTGGGCTGGCTATACAGGAAAACAAGTCTTAGAAAAAATGAATCTTCATTTTGCATTCAGCCTTGTATGGTGTCTGGCAATGGCATTCATAAAAATGTAAATAACGACACACGTTGCGTTGTCAACGATATTATTCTTCGGAAAGTTAATGTCAATTGTTTAATTCATCACACAACCATTCCTTAGACTTAATTCCTCGCTAAAAAAAATTGAAAGCGAATTTAAAGTTATTTGTTTCAATTTAAAATTGATTCCAACGCAAAGCACAAATTAATTTGTGTGGGATTTTACTGGTATGAAATTAGTAAATACATGTACGTGTGCCAATTTCAAAACTTTAGTTTCCTTTTAATTATTTTCATTTTATTCACCAACGTAGAAGGCATCATAGCCTTGAAAGCTCGTGTATTGGTTTCCTATGTACCTGACAAATTAAAAGTATAATTATCCGACTTTGCCTCACTGATTTTATTTACAAATAAATACTTTTGATAATAAACATGATAAAATTTATTCATATTTACGTTTAATCAGTTTTTCTCAACTTTACTTTCCGCTCGTAAATAAAAATACAATTACATCTATTTGGGCCTGATCACCGTAAAACTTCTACCAGATTGGCATAAAAAAACAGCTCAAATTATTACTTTCTTTCCAGTGCAATACAATAGCCACACACAGTGCACGAAAAATAAACAAAAACTTGGCTTGTAAGAACTGCAAAACAAGCGTTGCCGTATATTTATAGAACTAGTTTCTAGCTAGACTTTTAATTGCATGCGCCCTCAGCCCACAAATCGCACGTGCCTATCCAGTGTCCATGTAATTAAACCAGGTAGGTCTACGTGTTGCTGTCCTCATAAATATACGTGCAAGTTGGCTTACTCAACCTCAAAGCTGCTGAATCCTATATTTAGATTCCGCGTGTCTGAGGACGTCCTGCTACGCAGTTCGGGGGGCTCTTGTTAACAGACATCACTTGAACAATATCCGTCGGTCTTGAGCATGCTGCAGGGATCGAGTGCTCCGGGAGATTTACAAACAAATCCTATTTCGTCGAGCGCAGACCGAAGAAATTTAATTGAAGTCAACAACCCTATAGCGTACCCATAAAATATTCCTGGAAATGTTTAATAAAGTTCATAATCGCGTGGATCATATTTTATGCGAGTAAATATTTATTTAGTTAACTGGCTGCGGTACACGGTTCCCAGGATGTTTCGGGATTTATTTGATACCGGGTACTGGTGAAAAGGTAATCCTCAGACCAACCTCTGATCCAAAGCCAAACTAAGCTATTAAGCTGTTAAAAGCTATTAATAAGCTAAAACTATTAGTAGAAAGCTGTTTTCAAAATTCAAACAAATATTTTTTGCTGTTTTTCGGACTGTTATACTGACCCGAAAGTTGTTGAGCTAATAATAACTCACGGATAAAAAAAAAAGTTTTGATAAATTTGCTTCTTGGTCGTCTGTTGAATTCTGCAAAATTTTGTTTCTCAGAAATGAGCCATCACCAAAGTGACTAGTTACCGCGCCTGAAGTTAAAAGAGAGAATCTGTTGACCTAAATAAAGAAATGGCCATAATGTTAGCTAATCGAAGAAGAGGACCACACGCGTAAACGAAATTGCGAAGGACGGTGCATTTTAATAGGCCAAACGTGAAAGTGAAGTTACTGGACACGTGAAACATTGCAGCGTTTACCTGGTCGTCCTACTTAAATGTATTTATTCTACCGAAATACACAACTCTTTCATAGATGGGGAGAAGTACAGGGCGAAGTAGCGGCAATTGTCCAGGGCGCGAACGAATCTCCCTTTTTGACGATAAATAATTTCAAAGTTTAGGCGTCCTGTTTTTTCCTAGTTTTTGTTTTGCATTCGTTTTTGCCTTGTGTTGCCTAGTTTATGCATAATTTACGCATGAAATATTTACCGGCTGATGGAAATTTTTGGTGCCGCAAAAGCGAAACAGGTCCAGTCTATGGTAAATATTATTTTAATTTTTTTTTATGCAGGGAAAAATACTTGGTTGAGTTTGTGTGAAAGTTTAAATCGTGTTCACGGTTTTGCTGTTAATTATAAAAAGCATTACGGCAACCTACAAAGTAGAAATTCGATTTCGCGGTATATTTTTTATTTTAAACATATAGCAAAAGGAGAAAAATAAACGATTTTCTCCGCAACCTAACGATTTAACTTCAATAATGTACCACTCGTCGCTGCCCAGTCGGTATTGCAACCGACTGCAGCGCGGCGGTCCCGGGTTCGATTCCCGGCGCGGGCTCTCGTTTAGTCGATCCCGGGGTATTGTTAATGTGCCCCCCTCACATATTACCTAAGCAACACGAGGGGTACATAATCTCCAGTTGTGATATTCACTAGTGATTGGAAATAAAAATAATAACCAGACGCAAAGTCACCTGGCGTGCATCGTAACCTGAAATACTAACGTATAAATGTCCCAGCACCTCTGTTCGTGTCCCCGTCCAGAACCAACCCAGCGATTGGCAACCGCATAATAAATAATACATTTTACGCCGCAGTCGGCAACAGCAAAAAGCAGATCTCTCACGTCCACTAACAGAAAAGCCGGATCACGTCCTTGAATAGGAGAGAACACAGAGCACACACTACATATTCTAAACAGGCGAGACAAATCGTGTCCATCACGACTGAAGGAATGACGCAATTCGCACACAAATGCGGCGGGGGTGCCCGGGCAGCCTGGTACAAAACGAATCCTTGGACCACCCCCACCGCCACCCCCACCCAGCAGACAATTACGGAGAAGAAAAACCAACCTTTTCGTCCTCTCTGCTTTGGCGCTTTCGCTTCGCCATTTCGAGGGCGAATTTTTCGATCCCCTGTCAGCCATCGTGCGAAACAGAAAGTTCGAATTTGAAGGTTTATGAGCAACACCAAACCAAAATTCACAAACATACGATGCACATAATTTTAAATCGTCGAACCGGACCGATGCAGATGAACGAGATTGTAGTTTTCAAATATGCAAAATTATAAATACGCGTAAATTTGAACTTCACTACGCGAAAATTTCATTTGTTGAATAGTTACTTCCAAACAAATGGTTAATTGCGGCAGCGGAGTGGAAAATAATCCGTGGGACTATACTCCGCGGCTTAAGCCATCTGGGACGGATGGGTGAACTGTAGGATGAAACTTCGAAGTTGCTGAAAGTTGCCGGTAGATACAACTTGCCACAAAATCACAAAATCCGAGCTCAGGTCACAACCGCACGATTCACACCAAACTGAACAACATTTCCGCAAATCCCAGAAACATCAGGACGTTAGATACTATAATTAAACAGTCCCGGCACAGAGCTCGATCAACAAGTGTCGTTGTTTCACTTCTAACGACTGTATAGAGAAAACCGGACGTAAAATTGATGTTTAGGCTCTCACATGCCCGACTTAGATAACCCGACTGTGACGTGTC
This sequence comes from Melogona broelemanni, assembly GCA_033995665.1. NCBI lineage: Eukaryota > Metazoa > Arthropoda > Diplopoda > Chordeumatida > Chordeumatidae > Melogona > Melogona broelemanni. The sequence continues at coordinate 8,476 of JAUJYS010005742.1, forward strand.
TGTGTCTGTATATGCCCTTCGAATCCAAATCGCAAACGCGACAGTTTTTCCTCTCCAAGGAGATTGTGGCCCGACCGATAGCGAGAAACTTCTTCATCAATATCAAAAGTAGTGACACGGTCAAATTCCACGAACGACTGCACTTTTTTTTCCACCCCCCGGTATTGGATTGGTCGATATACTTTAGCCTCCAACTGCCATATTATTGATTAGGAGACACATTAGCGTCAATTTCCTATCGTCAGGTAAAATGTAGCCCTGAACAAAGTCAACAAACATTGTAAAAAAAAAAAAAGTAGCCAGGAAAATGACATCAAGTTTGGATGATGTGACAATATTCTGCAACACATACAATTTCAGCAAGCTTGGCACAAAGCCCATATTTCTACAGGTTAGCAATGTTTTATATTTTTATCTGTTATAGAAGCTTGACAACATATTCGACTCATAAGCCCTAGCTACAAACCTAGGTCTGGATCAGTACCATGTACCGGATAACGTACAGGTACGGTTTCCATCACGGCTTAACTTCCCATTTCGTAGCAAGGTGCGCTTACGAATTTCTCTCGCCAGAAAAATTCCGAATGTCTCGGTCGGGAATTGAACCCGCGTCCATTGGTAAATCGTCCTAACCACTACGACACCTCGAAACATTTATTTTAGTTCGCGTTAAATGGTGCAAAAAATGGGGAAATTTACACTACATGGTACGACGTGAACTTTTCCCACAAAAATATATTTCTACACCATAGATGCAAATCCAAGGTTTCAAATTGACTCGTGCGTTGTGTCGTACGAGTTTACACTGTCCCATGTATGAGTATTACTGGTAACATGTGCCAACATGAACATCAATGAAGTGTCAACTAGTTGGACTACTATCAAAAGTTGTGAGCACAAGTCATACGTTCACCCTACATTGACAGTCCCGCCAACGAAAAATTTAACCCAAAATTTGTTGTAATTCAGTAATCAAGGATTTATGTGGCCGATAAATCTCGAAATGCAGTGACACATACATGTACCGCAGGGCTACTGAAAATTCAGTACTCGATCAGACAGTCAGTGAGTAATGATTGAGAAGTTTATCGCATTTAACCAGCCCAAACGATTGATTGTTGATCATCGAACTGGCGCCAATATTGATAAATATTGCTAAATGACGTTATCCATTTTTCTAATCAGTCAACGCTATTTTTTTTCAGTACTTCAATCACCCATATCGTTTGAAGCACCATTCGATTGATTTTAAATGTGTAAGGAGAAAAAAGTACTGAATTATTTTTGCACACGTCGCATTTTGCAGGATTAACACAACTAGAAATATTCAGATGACACGACAATGCAGATTGAAATTTTGCATGAATGTCTTCGTCGTTCATACTTCAAAATAATTACCCCTATTAATTATTCATATAATTACCCCTCTCAACGGTATTTACATGCAATTTACATTTTGCTGATCACTTTATCTTGTTCAGTTTTTTCCGAAAATAGTTGAGCTTGAAAATGTATGCAAAAACGGTTGTCCATAGAACAAAAACAAAACGATTAACCACAACACAGACTCAATAAGCACCAGGTCAGCATATGACCTTGACTAACCTTAACGCCTATCCTCTTCCCGCCAACCGGTAATTTTCACACAAAAAGTTCTTACAAAACAACAAAATTGCTCCGAGAAGCATAATCTTAAATTACTCATGCTTAACGAAAGTAAACAAACAATTTTTGCGACATTGATACCTGCCGTTCACTGACTTGCTCGGATCACAACACAGGCAATTAACTGTTTAGGAATGCGAGGAGTTAGCGGAAACAATTGCGGTGCCAACTTTCCCATGCTTTTGTTCGCCAATGCCAGCAAACTCTTTTCATAAGAAAACTTCAGGCAACAAGCCCAACATCTCCATAGGTAAAAGGAAATTATGCTTACTTTGAAATGGCGATTATCTTGTTTTGGCACAAATAAACAATAACCGAAATGAATCAAAACTTTCGGCGATTTCTTCGAGAAATTAACAACAAAACGTTCACCACAGACAGCGCCATATTTTATCTTTCATCTTAACTTCTTTAATAGAGATTCACTTGGGATGCGTTAACATAAGGGAATGAAAATCCTTTGGCAATGCCACAACTCAGGATATTGCCATTTTAAATATTAACGCACACATATCATATCAGATAAAATCTAGTTGCATTTATGCGCCGTCCGCTTGCTTTGAAGAAATCAGTTTCGAGGAACACAGTGATCGAAAAAATGTTGTAAAGCATAATCCGCTAGGGGCGCTAGAGTCGTAAGGATTCAAACTGTGGCGCGAAATGTGTTTTCGCTAACGTCCGGAAATAACAC
>JAUJYS010005743.1:0-10831 GCA_033995665.1 Melogona broelemanni
CCCGGGTTCGATTCCCGGCGCAGGCTTTCGTTTATTCGTTAGCCTGGGGTACTGGCGTCACCCCTGTGCTTCCATTATGGAGTCCAGAGCTTAGGGGTTGATCCTGCACGATGATGCAGTATTCCTGTAGTGCACTAGGCGCTACGGTGGATTATAAAAATATTTTAAAAAATGTTTGAAACTTCTTTTACATTTTGGAGGCGTGGCTTCGTTAAAATTTTCATACAATTCAGAGACATGTGCTTCACCTGTTTTACTCATTTACTGTACCGTCTGCACGGAACACAAGTCAATATTGTTTTCATATTGAACAGTTAATTATTCTGTGTAACATCTTCGTCTTCTCTCATTTTAATACAGAGTAGTTTAACAAATACATTTTTTGCATCATTTGCAATTGTAGTTCTATTTTTGCAGTTAACTTTAAAATGAACAAAAGTAAAAAAAAAAAAAGAACAATACGCCATTCTGCCATTAACCGCTTCAATTTTAGTATTTTATTTTTTTTTTTTTTTGATTTGACAAAATAAATTTTCGCTCCAAGTTGAACAAGGTTTAAAACAAGCATATGTCAAACTTTTCAAAAATTCGATTCCGGGTTCGATTCCGGTGTTCTGGGAAAAAAAGTGTGCCCCTCCTTATTGCTAAAGCGGTTAGAGGGGTAGGGAATCTCCTGTAGTGATATCCACTACAATGAAGGATAATTAATCATTGATAGGAAATTAAAAAAGTAGTTCATCACACATTTGAAAAAACGTAATGACTGGAAATTGAACATTCCATGAATAAATTATTTGTTCAAAACAGGCATTGTAAATTAAAATTACTTTTACTGGATAATTAAATTAATGCAATTAAATTAGAAAATAAAAGTGTCCCAAAATAGTATTAGTCGAAAAATTGAACAACATACTTAATCAACCACTCTTCTTTCCAGGGTACAGGATTACCGCATTAAATTGGCTGTGGTCATTAGCTTTTTTATTAGAAGAAACGTGACTAAAATTACAATTGCTTGCAAAGAGATATATCAATTGCAACATTAAATTAAAATAAATTTATCGAACGAAATCTGATACGATTTAGTAGTAACCAATCATCAAGTTCATTAAAGTTCAAAATAAGCTAAACGCGGTGTCGTAACATACTTTTTTGTAATTCAATTCTAGTTGGTCATTCAATATCTATACCAACAAGGTCAAAATCTAGGTTATTTAAAGTTATTAATAAACACAATGATCGATGGATACGGCGATCGATCTAAACAATTATCATTTGCGCTAAGCCCCAAAAAATTACTCCAGATAATATCATTTTTTTTTTCGAACTTTGAATCACCGCTGAAAACGGGCACATCGCATTAACACAATGTTACGAAGAAGGGAGGGAGGGGAGGATGCTGAAAAGATAATTTTTTGATGTTTGCCTATTTCAACCACCATCAAAAAGTGCGACAATGCATTCAACAAAATAATTAATTTTTTATTTGTTTCTTTAATCATTCATTATAATTCAACACTCAACTATATTTTTTTGAACTGAGAAGCGGGCTGATTTTAAAAACTAGCTAAATGTTTATTAAATTGAGAAAAACTGATTAAACGTAAATGAAATCAGGAATTTAAAGAGTTTTAGCTAAACGTAGCTCTAAAATAAGTTGTAGAGAGAGAGATTGGTCTCTGCAGTAATCCAATGTTCGTCTTAGATAAAATAAAAAGTATTTTTGTGCTCATATACTTTTTATTTAAACGTGGCTCTCTTTCAAGATCTCTAGTGTGCATGGGGTATACATGGATATACAATGTTTGACTACAATGTGATTGCCACATTTTAAATCAAGTTTTTTATTTCATTTAAACGCACGTTGAACCCTGTATCGCTAGTTTAACACATTCGAAACGTATTTATCTGAAAATAAAATTTCAGGTGAATGGTAGCAGGGTTTTATTGATATATCGATGGTTACAAATATATTTCTTTACTTAGTATCTATAGCTTTTATCTTTATTATTCAAGGATACATTGGGATGAAAAGCCACACCCGATGACCTTTCCTGGGCGACAAATACTTTATATATTTTCTCTGAATCATCATTTGTTATTTTGTTTTCTACACCAAACCCGTTACTAAAGTCAGGGCTTTGGAACTACGGCTATTGGATTGGCTTTTTAACATATGACAAGAAATGAATGACGCCCCCGCGATAAAAGAACGAGTCTTGAAATCTACCCTATAATATCTCTTTTCAAAACTTATCATATTTTGGTAAAGTTGCAAAGTGTTACCGCTAGGTGTCTTCTTAATCGGGTGAATTCGGTTTATTGTACAGTGTATACAGCGCAATCAGGATAAATGTTTAGCGGCGTAAATATATCGTAGCTACATTAGCCTCACATAAAATCAAATCAAAGTCATTGTTCAACGCAGCCAAACAGAACTCACTGTCGGATGATGGAGATCGGTGTGAACAAATAAATAATTGAACTTGTGGCTTGTGACATGTGATAGACCAAAATTAGGCGAAAGTGAACCGCTATCAGTGACTTTGGGAATTTGCTTCAAATCAAAGATGAAATCGTGATAAACTTGTGAGTATCCGAAGCAACAACCGATGCTGCGCTCTCCAAGACGCAATCGCCAAACCAGCGCCTCTAGTCATCATTTAGAGCGAATCCGAACGCGAACCAAACCAAATCCAGCGAAGGCGTAGCCCCACGGAACTAGTACATAACTGAATTGACCTGCAATCCCACCATGGACTGCCGACGCGCGCCCGGACCCAAGGTGTCCCGGTACAGCGTATCCTTTCAGGATCCGTACAACACCGAAGTGACTCCGTTGCTCGGTGATGGAGGAAGCGCCGGAGTGTCCGGGGCTCGAAACCCTCGACTGACCAGAAGTATGCGTGACCTGCGGGACGTGGCCTGCACGGCTGCGGGCGAGTTCGACAGCGACGACGAGCTGTCCGACTGCGACGTGGGTGCGGCAGCCAGAAGTAGTAAGCGGTCCAGCAAATGCGGCTGCAGCCTGAACGACAGTGGCGACGGACCGTAAGTACCGATTTGTGTTGTAGGTAAAAGAATTAATCGTAGTCGAAATAACTTCTAACTAACAAAATCATCGAATCGCGCATCGAAGTAAAATAAGTATTATAGGTAATGTATTTCTGGCTGATCCATTGTTTGGCAACGCAATAGCATAACGACCCATGATTACTCATTAGTTTTGTTCATTAGTCACTGCAATTTCTTCTTCTGACGAATTGTCCGATTACGTCTAAAGGTGTCGTGTGGTGTAGTGGGTGGTCCGACGGATTACAATTCCATTGATCGCGGTTTCAATTTCCGGCCGAGACTTTCTGAGCAAATGGGATCTCATTTGCACGGTTGGCATCGGCATGGCACGCATGGACTTTCCGTGACATCGACTGTAATCGACACGGTCTTTTGAAGCCGCCGCCGTCGTCGTGCAAATCCGCATAAATCACAAAAAGCACGTGGTTTGATCTCCGTGAAATCCATATGTCACCAAATTAAAATTCATATCGCACGGTGATATATGGTAATTTTGCCACTAATTTGCATGTATCAAAATGGTGCTAATTACGATTCAAAAATCGTTTTGCATAAACGAGTCAAAAACGGCAAAACTCGGAGCGAAAGGGTTAAAAGGTTTTGTCCTTATGTGACTTAATTCCGCTGGAAGGAATTGTCGACAATATATTGGAAGGATATTTTCACAACTAGCAAGCAGCAAATTAATTGTAAAATTATACACTGTGAATTCAATATATTTTTTTAAACTTCTGTTATAGCTCTTTAAAAAACATACTACATACTGTATTATTAATGTAATTGAAATATCTTTTATTATTTTTTTAGCTCTAATTTGAAGCCAGAACTACGGTTACCAGATCAGCGAGGGTTAGTTTGCGGCTAGTCTCTTTTTATTGTAATTTGCGCAGGTTTAGAAAACAATTTCACTTTTGAGTTTTCCTGCAGCACAACTTGCACGATTGCAAGAAGCGCATTTCTATGCAGTGCATTGCTCCCTGATAATCATAATACAGATTACTGTACTTGTATATTAACGATCGATAAATGTAATCAGACGTTTATCTTCTGAGATTCAAACGTGAGTGCTGCTGTCTGTGTGATACCCGTTCTTGTATCGGGCACAGGTTTGTCTATAATTGTAACGGTGAGTTTTGCACGTTGAACACCACAGCAAACTGAAATAGTTATTTACTGAAAGAGTTTTTCACGTCATGATTATCTCTTTGAAGTTTATTGGTTTGACAAATATGTGGGTTTTGACTATCTTTCCCTTTCCCTATAAACACGCGCATTGGATCAGCAAAGTTGCATTTTGACCCGGGTCTCTTGGCTGCAGGTCGTTTGCCAATGGCCCCGACCGTATGAGCTCTTGACATTGTCTGAGTTGTGGGGTAGCAGCTGGCTGTGATGGCCTTGGGCAATTGGCTCGTTAGGTCGCATAAGCACATTCGATTTCGCGAAAGGAGCGTGCGCATAAATATTTATCAAACCTCACTGTGCAATAATACATGGTTTCAATAAAATAAAAATATTTCATTTCATTTTCAGGGCCTACAGCAAATTTAACTAATTATAGTTTGATTGCTGTAATCGGTCTTATTTTGGAATGCATTAACGAGTTTGTTTTTGCAATGACGCAATCATGCATGGTGCATATAACTAATATACATGTACACTGAAATTTCCTTTTGCGTACTTTTGCAGGGGTGTCAGTTATTTTTTTAAATAATTTTTAGATATGCTATGTCGCCAAGCTATCGCTAGAAAATGTTAAACAAGATTTTTTGTTTTTCGCCGTAAAATGTATAAATGTATAGGTGCTCATAGAGTAATTATATTACAACATTTCGTGTCTTGTTAGCAGTGTAAGGTTCGTTCCATTCGAAAAGGAACCAGTTTCCGTTCCCCGTTCCTCAAAAATAAAAAGGAACCTAGGCGTTCCTCAAAAAAGGAACCAGCTCCTAGGAAAGGGAACTTTACGTTCCGTTCCTACCCAACACTGCTTGTTAGGAGATAAATTGAATTCAGCTAATATGCTCACCCTCATGTAAGAGAAACAACACTGACATTTTACATTATACTGTATATGTTCGTCTTTTTCCCGGCGCTGTACCGGACCCCGTCCCACTGTACATGTTTCGAAAAAATTATAAGAATCGCCCTTGAGCAAACGTGACTATGACTCCACGATAACTTCTGCCATAGATACCTAGTTTCTAGTTTTCGGTTTTCAATACTGGTACATACGAAAAAAACTTGTTTCTAAAATAAACCAAGGTCAAATTAACCCCAGCATAAATAACCAGAACACGTTCACTAATGTTAAAAGCAGTTCTGACCAAAGCCCTCGTCCATGGGCGATTTGCGGTCATTCCTGCAAACGGTGGGGCCAAGTTTTATTTCCTCAGTTACTAGGTGTTTGAAAGGTTCACCAGCTGGGTCCTTATTGTACAGTACACCATTACCATGCTTCAACCTAGGTTCTTCCCAGCACAGCACTAATGATGAACATGGAGGTATCGGTGGTATCTTCCCTTCCCTTCCCTGCCCCTCACATATCTCCATAGAGACACGAGGGTGCAGTATTCCTGTAGTGCACAAGGCGCTCGGTGAAATAAAATAAAAAAAATAAAATGGATATCGTTCTCGCCTTCAGTGCCCGCGTGATCGCGGGTTCGATTCCCTGCCGAATGTTCCCAATTTTTTCGGGCGAGAAAAATCCGTACACTTTTTCGGATTGGTTGAACGATGGCAGCTGGTATAGTCAGGCTGCCTTCGCCCCTAAGCTCTAGACAGGGATCGCAGGGCGAATTAGTCACCATTTAGCCCCAGCCGAGGTTTCGGCTATGAGGGGTGACATGAGTACCCCAGGATCGAATAAACAAGAACCTGCGCCGGGAATCGAATCCGAGGCCGCCCGCTCCGGAGTATGCTACTATTACTCACAGAGCTAGACGGGACGTACACGTCACACACACACATATTTGTTCCTGTTCCCAAGTATAAAATCAAGCGCAACAATCTTGTTTATAAAGTAAATAATTCAGTATTTTTCAAAGCATGATTCTATCAAGGTTGGTATAGTACCACCCTTATGATTCTTTAGTGAGGATTATTTCTTTGGAACGCCACCAGATGGCATTTTAAACAGTGACGCACACGGCACACATCAGTGGGGACATTGCTTCCAGAGTCTGATGTCGGGACCCTGGGTGGTTTTCCATTTGGGGGATATTTATTACACAGAAGTTGAAAGACCTTCGATTGGCCTTGGATTGTCGATGCCACATTGGGTCGTGTGCGAATGTTCTCTGTCTACTTTCTATCTGCGAAACTGAACCTCGAGCTCTGGCGTACAGTTCAGTGCATTTATGACGCGTCATTGTTTCTTGGGATAATTCAAGACACGCTGTGCAATTAATTAGTCTTCATAATCCTTGTGACATAAACCAGATATTGTCGCACTTTTTCTCGCACAGTTGTCCAAATAATTATTGTGGGTGGCTTGAACGGTTTCCCCATTTTTGGAAAGTTGGAAAAAAAATTGAAATTTTGAATTGCCTTCAAATTTGTGGATTTCGCCTACCTAATCGTTGAATAAAATATAGACGTCCTAACTCACTATTAATTATTTCAAATCATGCGATGGGCGATTTTTAATCAACACACCCAAAACAAAATTATGTAATATACACTTATATTTGTACGTCATAAAAAGGGAGAACGTGAATCATGTAAAACATTTACAAAAAAGTATATTCTGCGCTGTTTCGTAACATGTTCCACATCAATTAATTTAATATAAATCAAATCTTGCCGTTTCTGGATCACGGCTTGCGTGACACTTACATTTTCTTGAGCGTGAATTCAGTGTGTGCAGCTACGTTGCATTGAGTGGTTCATAGATGGCGCTACAGTTGTACGCCGACTCTGGCCGGTACCACCCGGTGGTTCCGCTCTGGCTCCGTCTGGTTGGAGGCAAATTTGAAACTTTTGCAAGCATAACATTGTATCAATTTACAGTAATTGAATTTTGATGGAGATTGGAGCAGTTGGGTCTTTGCGATCGTGTGGGCCGAAAGCAAGACGCATCCTCTCCAGCACATTTCAAATTCTTGAGATTATTAAGAATTTGTTTTAAAATCACTGTTGCTAGTCGCTACATGATTTATACCCCTCGTGTCGCTAGGGCAATATGTGAGGGGCAGAGAAGGGAAGGGGAACGACAGCTGGTATAGCCAGAGTGCCGGGGATCCACCCCTAAGATCTGGACTCCCTAATGGAATCCCAATGGTGATGCCAGTACCACAGGATCGAATAAACGACAGCCTGCGCCGGGAATCGAACCCGGGACCGTCCGATCCGTAGGATGTTGCCATACCCACTGAGATGGGATGAGATGAAAATGGGAGAACTGAGGTAATAACTAACTCCACACATTTTCTCATCTCATGTTTTGAATATATATACGCCTACCTTAAAAGCGATTCTTCGCCGACACAAAAAAACATTCATGTACACGTATTTTTGTCCACACCAACAGCAGCACTACACGAACGTGGAAATGTGACTGCTATGATCACTGGTCATTTACAGCTGATTTGTCCCTCAATCTCGCGCATCATACATGCGTGTAGCGCCTTACGTCACCATGTAATTGTCGCGACATTTCTGCACTGTACTTGTATACTATGAATAATAAAATAAGGATCCAATCTGGTATGACAAATTGATTCCCATTAGTTTTAATTAATCTTTGATGTAGGTGGACCGAATTGTGTAACATAGGAATTTCCATCTGCGACTGTGACGCTATTGGCGGAGACTCAGTCGGCGAAGAGGTAATTGTTTTCGGAAATATTTGATTGCCCAATGACGTCAAGTGACAATCAGCAAACCGACCTGAGCCGATGACGATATTCTTGTCGTCAACTGTTAGAACAAGCATCTTCGCCAATTTTGATATTCTAAAAATAAATTTAACGTTAAAAAACCATGTAATAGATGCCAATGTTTTTCTTTAGCTAGAAAAAAATAATTCTATTTTGGTTTTTCTAATTTTCTTCTTTTTTTTTGTCAAAATATATGTTTTGTAAACAGTGTATATGCCGCGTTGTCTGGATTAATTGACCAATTAATATTTTAGTTGACATTCTGCCCTAATTCAAGCGGAATAAAATTGGATCTAAGATTTGTCGTTCGAGATTAATTAAACATCCGATAACTGAAATGTTTGTCACGCAACATGTATATATTTTTTAAATTACATGTTGTCAAAAGTTTATTTTACATCTTCCGTGTAGCATTTACGCTACGGATTAAAATAGTGACGTTCGTGCTTTTTATCCGTGTTTCCGTCGGCTGCCGTTTATCATCATTCATCACCAGGTGATCGCGTGAAAACATTCATCATTGTTTTCGGATTATGCTTTTGACTTCCTTATTTAAACGGTTTGCTGTTTTTCGTAAAGACATACTGGTACTCGTAAAAGAAAAACGTCAAAAATTTGCATTTGAAGTGAAGCATGAGCCTTAACATCGATTATGTCGGCTCGTGTCGCCTTCGTATTTTGGACGAGAAATTCTGGCATATATGCGCCTGGAACACATTCACCCCGAATCGTTACATTGACTAAGATCCGGCTTAGCTCTATCAGCCTTGAAACGTACCACATGTTTGATCCAAACCTACTGTAGCATACGCTGGTTTCTATGAACCAATGAACCAGTGAAGTACTGGGGCCAATTATATTTTGTTGACACGTTGCTCTTCTGAATCACTCCCCGTAAATGCGCAGTAGTGATACCATGGCCCGTAAGAGGTTACCGGGAAACGACTTAATTCTATCCCATTTCCCGAATTATTTGTATTGCAACACAAACGTAATTGTTTCCAGCGTGTCGCGCGACAGGTTATCTAATGGCTTGAAGACGGTGGCCGTATGCACCGTTGGACACTTTTCCCCGTCATACCTTGTTGGACGGCGAATTGATCCGGTGACGGTTGAACCCCACCCCCGCGGCTTCTCAATTCGATCGCGCTCTGCGACCTTGCATGTTATTTACGTTAAATTGTTTCTCGGTATTATGCCTCTCTACCGGTCGTCAATTACGCTGTCGGCAAGACTAATGACGATCTCGTGACGTCACAGTCTACTGTGTCAATGCAAATTGAGCGGCTCGTTCCGAAACGTTACCGGTCAGTTTTACGAGAAGTGATTGGCGACCGTCAGAAATGTTGCCGTGTGTCTTGTACGTGCATTTATGATTTTGTGAAAGCTAGTCAGTCCTTTGCGAAAATGTTATTCCGCTCAACACAATCGGTTGAAACAAGCGCTAATCGAAAACTATTTGGTTTTCGTACATGCAAATTAAATTTGTTATTGAATTTCTCATGTCCATTTACATTTTCCCCGGGAAATTAACGAGAGAATGTCGTGACAATCTCGTTCATCGCTCCTCGCTTGGTTCGGCGATTTAAAATATTATGTGCGCGCGTATTATTTAATCATTATTTGCACTGTCGTATTTAAAAAAAAATATATATATATATGTATATTAATGTCATGATTGTTATTGTATTTGTCTTGGAATTGCTAGTGTTGACTATGTCAGTTCCATTATCGCGGGAATTAGAGACCAGTCAAGTTTTGGAAAACGTTTCAGTTCCACTTTTAAAGCAATGTGTCGCAACTTTTCGCCACAGTATAATTGGTCAGGCACGGACACAACAAGACGTAATTACATTTTAAACGCGACATAGCGATGAAGCATTACGACGTCATTTTATTACCGTCCACCTGTCCTATTACTGGCTACATTTACTACATGTAATTGTACCGGTACATTGCCCGTGTGCCCCCGTAAACAGGCATTGATCATATCGTTTTTACAATTTGAGCGGCTATATTTAATGGTGCTCTGGGATATTGTTTCGTGTTCGATTTATTGTGAGGTAACATAACCTCTGAGTAACGTACCTACGCTGTGTCAGCTATGCCACATACAAGTGACATATCTTGTGTACCGTAGAACAATTATAATTCATGGGTCATTTACTGTTAGTTCCAGCCAAGCATTTTTTTAAACGATTTTCATGGATATTTTGACGTTACCAAGCAGAATTAAAATGTTCATCTTCGATAAAATCCAAACTTATTATGCGTAGAAAACATAGATGACACAAGACGCACAAATAAAATCAATCGCCGAACTGAGACGAGCGGAACCATGAACGAGATTGTGTGTAAGCACAAAATGTTAAATTCGCGTTTGTAGTTGTTAAAAAAACGCGATGGTTACTTGTCATAGGTTCTAAAAACCAGACCTATGAAGCATGGTTAATTGTCACCATGGAATGGTACATCTAAAATAAACACTACTAGACTAGTCCGCGGCTCTGTCAGCCATCTGGGATTTGTCCAAAAACCAGTTTCCCGTTCAAGTTCATGCATAAATTAAAAGGAACCGGGCCGTTCATAGTTCCTTTTCAAAAGGAACCTGGAACTTTTCCATTCGCCAAATGGAAATTTACGGGAACTATTCTAAAGAATTTCTGACGATTATCGGACACAGATAAAAATATTTTAACAATTTCTGTTTGATGCTGTAAAATTGTTCCGCTGTCAACACACTTTGGAAAATTGTACTGGTACAAATTTGAAAATTATGGCAAAATGGACCTTTTACACAGAAAAAGAAAGTTCCGAAAAAAAGGAACCAGTTCCCGTTTCAGCTCCTACAGAAATAAAAAGGAACCAGTTCCCGTTTCAGC
>JAUJYS010005744.1:0-10830 GCA_033995665.1 Melogona broelemanni
AGCCTGCTAGGGGAATCGAACCCGGGACCGTCGGCTTCGTAGGATGTCGCCATACCCACTGAGCCATCGGTACATACAGCCAGTCAGCCAGTACATACAGTCATCAAGCCAGTAATAGGCTAGAAATTAGACGGTATAACTCCATCTTAAGCTTTATACATCCGCAAAATACGAGTTTTTTATTTTATGTAACTAGAATAAAAAAACTGCACGTAGCGACTGTCGTCCAAAAACGCTAGCTCGATGAAAACCAATATATATTACTATCATTACACCATGTATCTTATTTCTTTTTAATTATCTAAACTGCAGTTGGACGTGAAGAGCCCACAACGTCTTCAAGCACTATCGAATCATCAGTCGGACCTGAAAAGATGAAATGCGGTGATCGATTTATTCATTGGAGTAGCGGTAGACAGGTTGAAAAATCACAATGCGCCTTAGCCAATAACTTTGTGACAACGAAATGCTTGACTAGCGACGATGATGTTCGGGACGCCCAAAAACGAATTTCAATTGTTCTACCTGATCCCGAATGCCTATACACGGTGGGTCTCGTCTCGGTGCCAAACAATAACAGTGATCCCACGTGGTTTTTAATGAATGGCGAGGTTGCTAACAACCCTTACACCAACTGGGATGAAAGACATACACCGAATGTCACCATTCTGGCCACAAAACTCACCCTCATCGTCGCGAATTGTACCACAGGAAAGTGGCTGGCCCATGTCAAAATTGAGGCAATTAATTGCGCCTATATATTTTGTATGTAAGGTTACAGTAGAATTGTTCGTGTAGCCACACTTGTTGACTACACTGGCGCGAAACGTCTTTGTAGACTGTCGATAGTTACTTAAAAAAATAATAACTGATGTGCAGGTTGTTTATCCCCTTATGATGACTTTAGCTGCACGACGTTGTGATCGGAATAAATCACGCATTGTTGACGTTCGTTTGAAATACTTTTTTTATTAAACACCCTGCACATCAGTTATTTTAAAATAACTATCGACAGATTATTTTGTAGTATATCACATGTAGTTTGTACGTGCTAATAACGCGATAAAAACAATTTAAACGTACCACACTAATTTTTAAAGACGTTTGTAGTTGCGTCATTTTTAGGAATGAATACGCTTAAAACCCCTGCTACTTAACATAACCCCTTTAACAGAGTACAGAATCGCTCTACAGTACTCGAAAAAAATATATTAAAAAAGTAACACAAATTCAATCAGTTAACGGTCAAAACTGGTTAGAAACCGGGGTATATCGGGTGCTCACCCAGGTAAGAAAGGTGAGAAGCCCACCAATATTACGTCATCGGAAGTAGACTGCCGCAAAAATAGAATCTCAGCCGGCGAAATTACACGTGGCGCCCACCTAATGCGCCGGAGAGCACCGACTACCATAATCCATTAGAGAAGGTTGTAACTCTATAGACCTTATTTTTTTACTCACAGACTTCGCATTAACGATCGCAATATGTCTTGCCGCATGAAAGATGAGAAAAAAATGTTTGCTTCCCTTATATTCCTGTATACACCGTGAATATGCTGCCGCATTACTGCATCTACCGTTTAGGAGAAACATAAACCAATATATACAGGGGTTGGACAAAATAGTGGAAACAGCTCAAATAAGGTGCACAAATAGATATGTTCCCATTATTTTGTCCAACCCCTGTACATGTACATGTCTACGTCTCGTTTGAAATAGATGCTTTCTCGTCAGTCGCAACAAATCGATTCGGATATTTCGAGGTGTACCGGGGGTTGGTTATTGATATTGACTTGCATTACTCGCAATTCGATTTAGTCGTCAAGGTGCACACGTACTGTCTGTATCAGATCAGGCGTTTGCGATGGGGAGTGAATTTTATTCGCTAGAACAGCGTGGTTCCTCGGCTTTCCAGCTAGACGAGCGAGAACCAGCACGTACCTGGTATATTCGAGTAATAATGAGCAACTGTAATGGAATTTGGTTAAAACCTTCATCTAACATTTAGTTATTTCTTAATGAAATTTGGTCGCCTCTGCAATGTAAATGCTGTAATAAAATTAATTTTTAATATTGTAGGGGAAAAAACAATGACAGGGTACATACGCCTTTTTGTGGGGTTCCATGAGTTCAAAATAATCGTTTTTCTTTCACGAGCATATTGTAATTAACAAAGCTATATAGGTGAACAGAGGGTTCACTAACTTACATTTTGAACGATTATGCATTAATTCAACGCTTACACTGAGATATCAGATATTTTCATGTTCACTAAACACAATTTCAATTTTACGAATTAGTTTTTTTCAAAAATGATTTTGAGATTCAAACAGAATTTTTATAGGACTATTTCTACAATCCAATTCTAAGTTGAAAGTTAAATTCGATGAATTTCTATAATTCCTTATATCCCGTATTGTTATTCACTAGTGATAAAAAAAATATATAAGTTGCCGTTTCTATTCTAATAAACATTCATCGATCTGTCCCTATCAATCGTATTATACGTTGAAACTAGCGAGCTTTATACAGATATCGTTCTTTTTGACGCGGGTGAGTCGCAGGTCTATAAAATGCGATTATTGGAACCACCAGCAAGAAAGAGGGGGAAACGATAAATTGATTTTGCCACAAAATGCAATTACGAACTCAACGTAGCCGTATAACTGACTTATAAACGCCCACGGTGTTCAAACCACCGTCTTTAGGTAGAGTAGACAAGCACATCAAACCCAGGCGCATGCATGTATAGCGTACGCCCGTCTGCAAACTACACCCATTCATTACCCTTTTCGAAACGAGTCATAACGCGATGTAATTAAAATGGAAACGGGGCCTTTCTAAAAATAGCAGAGGCTGATGGCAACAGATCATCTCTCGATCTACTATACATCTCGCTCCCTCTCTCCCTCCCCCCCCCCCCTGCTACCTACAGATCACAATTCTACGGTGTGTTCCTTAAAAATTGCACCCCAATGTCCCTAGTCGTATCTTCTTAAACATTTAACCAGATCGTTTACGCGTTAAAAATTAATTGATTAACATCATACGGACATGTTGGCTATATCATTTTGTGTTATGTTTTCCGTTCCTTTTTAACATACGCTCGAAAGCCGGGCGCCATTTGGCAACTGATGTGTCATTTAGTACGGCCGTCTAGCCCAATCAGTAATGCTTCTGACTGCGGTATGGACGGTCACGGGTTCGATTGCCGGCAGTGGCTCTCGTTTATTCGACGAGCCGCGGTACTGATGTCACCCCTAAGCTTCCATTAGGTAGTCCAGAGTTTAGGGGTGGATCCTGCAGCCTGGTCATACTGGCCACCCTGCCGCTCACATATCGCCATAGCGTGACGGGTAGTAATCCTGTAGTGATTAGCACTACGGTGATTAAAAAAATTAGAACGCTAATAACCTTTTATTTTTTTGAAAAAAATTCAATTAGAGAATTTTAATATCTGTAATAGGGATATTAGGTTGCAATTTTTTAATAGAAAAACACACTGTATTTGTGTTTGAGATCTCAGCGTTGTGTTCCATTGGATTAAAACTAAAGTGAGTAATATGGAGTAATATGGCAATCGGACATTAAAATAAATGAAAATTCTTTCGTTATTTAATCATTGGATAGTTGGCGAAAATGTCGACAATACGACATTTTCTGCACGTCCTAAAATTGTGCTCGCGAACGAGTGACTCTTACAATTGCAATTACACTGTATAACCGCAAGCAGCCCCGGAGGGACTTACAGCACGGATCAAACATCACTTCATGGTCAATGGCGGCGCTCACCCACTTAATAATTAACGAGGGATGTCGTAGCAAAGCGACATCTTCGCTTGACTTCGATCGTAGGCAGAGGGGGGAGGGTGAGATCGCATTTGGCCGTGACATGACTTGCCCGCACATGTCCGCCCGATTTGGCATTGAGCGCAAACGCCGGTATCGAACAACGCCAATGGCCAGTCAATGGCAAACTCACAATAGCTGCCCTATTTACATTCTGGGCATGTCTCATCGATAGAAAAACAAAAGCCGCGTAAAAATCATGGGAAGCGCGGCCTACACCGTAGTATAATACGAAACGTCAAGGTAATTTAAATTCAGCGGTGTTTGCAGCCGTCGACTATTATACAGAAATACACTGGGGTTTTGTTCAGATATTTATCTGTCATGAATCCTTTTTGTTTTCCAGGGTTGTAATTTATAATTTATCACGTCGAGAAAAATTGTTCGACTTTTTATTTAGCGCACTAGGCCAGCTTCTGACGATACAGTAAACCGATTTGAATTGACAACAAGTCATAACTATCATTATTTTTATCAATTATCAGATTTATATTAATTTTATTTCCATCACAGTAGTTAATATCACAATTTGAGGTTCTGTATCTTATTGAAAGTAACCCCTGTCCTAGCTTTAAAAAAAAAGTAACCAGTTCCAGTTCCTGTGCCTCAAAAATTAAAAGGAACATAAGCTCCTCAAAAAAGGAATCAGTTCCGTTCATACTGCCACTGCCAGTATCGAATACCCATTTTCAATAGTATCCAGAAAGCAAATAAAACGTGAGCCAGCGACGGGAATCGAACCCGGGGCCGTCGCATCCCAGGTCGGTCACAGCACCGACTAGGCTACGACGAGTAGTACCAGTTAAAGAAATAAAAAAATAGAAAGATATACACCTGGTTACAAACTGAAAGGATGACAGGGTGCGTTGGCAAACTCACCGCGCGATAACGACGCGAACGATACCGTGAAAGAGGGGGGGGGGGAACAGGTACATCCGCGGTAAACCATGCCAACCAACACGAGGCATCGACAATCGCGGAAGAGAAAAAGCGTCGTTGCTACTCTGCGTAATCTCATCCAGGCACGCGATTGATCACTACCTCGCTAAACTTCGCACACACGCGAGAACCGAATACATGTGTACAGGGTGTCTTGATACAACTAGACAATATATGTATGTACCTACATGTATATACAGGGGGCTGTAAGTCAATACCCAATAAAAATGGCTTTTAACAGCCCTTCGAACAAACGCTGGCAATTGGCAATAAAGAGATGTTTATGGAGCGTGTTGGTAGACAGCCAAAATTAGTGTTACCGGCACTTCGGAAATACGGGGACATCTAACCGCTAGCTGGCGCTTGCGTAGTATATCTATGTGATAAACCGGACGATCGCGTCATCTACAGATTAAGTGATGTAACAAATGGGTTCGAGACACTTTGGCGGTAAAGTTTGACTCCTAAATAAATTCCTATTTCCCCAAGAGTGTGTCGGCTGTGGAACAAACTAACAGTATCAAATACAGAGCCTCTTAGAATAGGACAATCCCATCCCTGTCCTTAACTGGTCTTTTTGACCCCCGCCATAGCACCCCCCAAAAAAGGGGGTTGGTGTAATTGTAATTGACAGGTGGATTGTCGAACAGCAATCAGTTGTAGAATTAAACCGCATGCTATAAGTCACTCAGTTTCTAATGTACAATTCATTGCGAATCGAATTCTATTCGAACGTGAAGCGATGGTCATCAAATTCTAAAGTCAAACAGTTGGTAAAAAAAATACGTTTTTGACCCAATGACTTAATCCTTATTAATGTAAAGCTCTTAATTTCCAAAATGTCACACAAATTTTATTTTTTAGTTTTATAAGGTAATCAAAAATAAATCAAGTGTCTTAGTTAGCTACGTTAGGATTTGGCCCCATATACATTCGACAATTTCGCACCCTGTATCGGCCTGCATGTGTCAAGCCGGGGTTATGAGCACATGGATTGGCAATGGCACATTAGCAGCCGACAGGCACTTAATAAGCGGGCGTCGGGGGGGATTGGCAGGGTTGTTAGGTGACCGAACTGCAATATTTGACGGGACACGCGCGTAGCCCAGTCGGACAACGTTATCCAAAATTGGTTCAACCACTCGTTTTTAAACAGGGTACACTACGCATCATAGGGTGTCGTCAGATATTTTCAGAAATTCATGATTGTTTCAAATGTTCTAATAGATCGCCAGTCATCCATAATCAGTCTACCAAAAGTCTAATCGGCTTAATTTAGACACTGGGGCGCCCCATTTAAAATGTTATTGGTGCGCTATGATTTATTTCAGTTTTAAGAATTTTGTGGGTGCACTTTGGCTTTGCGAGGGTTAAAAAAATTTAACAATACGTGACTCATGAGCAGAAAGTTTCATTTATAAAAGACTTCTTCCATAAAAGTCATTAAAATTGAATATCGGAAAATACAATTAAAATAAATTACAATATTCAAATAAAAATGAATTAAATTATAGAGTTTTTCTCGACCAAAGAGAAAGGAAAACGGCAACTTCTTGGTATATTCGATGTTTTATTAATATGAGCAAGAATCTTATTCATACAGTTACGAAGGTGGTATGTTTATTTAATTATAAATTAAATTATAAATTACAAACAGTATGACTTTTCCTGCTATTTTAGACTAAACCGCTTGATTCGCAGGAAAAGTCATACTGTTTGTAATTTTATAAAAGTCGCAAACAATGTTGATGCAATTACATACCACCTTCGTAACTGTATGAATAAGATTCTTGCTTATATTAATAAAAAAATCGAATATACCAAGAAGTTGCCGTTTCCCTTTCTCTTTGGTCGAGAAAAACTTTTCAATTTAGGCTATTGCAATCCAACGGCTCCTAAACACAATCACTTTGAATAGAATTAAATTATAAAAATAAATTAAATAATATAAATAAATCGAATCACAAAAATAAATTGAATAATAAAATTAATTAAATCTTAAAAATAAATTATACTACGAAAACAAAAACAAAAAATAGGACGCCAGAAAACTCTGATAATCAGCAACAACGCTTCAACGCAAAAGTAAATCTTTAATTAAGACGCCTTGCTTTGCAGTGACGGGAAAACTTATTTCGCCAATAATCACTGATCACTGTTGGTCAAGTGGATAGTGTGTCAGTCTATGAATCAGGGTGCTGCAGCCCAGTGTCCGTTAAGGATCAATCCCTAGTTACGCTAATTTTCGAATTTTGAAGTGCTTGATTCACTACTACAGAACTGCGTCAATCTCTGCGTCCGCACAATATTGCACGTTGCCCGTCTCTTAAGCCCTGTACGTAATATAAAATGTCGCGAATTAATTACGAGTTGGCAGGATGGTGGGTGTCGTCACTCGGGTCTTCTATTGTTTAGCGTCGACTGTTGATTGCTCAGCAACTTTTTTATTATAAATTGATTCGAGTGAAGACGTTACAGTGGAAAAGTTTGGCTCGAAGAAATTGTACAAACCTCCATTTCCAATTGAAAATAACAGTCGTTTGTTCTACTAAATTATAATTACTTGGGATGTACAGTACTAATATATCTATTCAACATTTTAGTAAATTTTGAAGTAATGAATCATAGTCCACACTAAAGCCGTAAACGTCATGACATAGCCCTTAGTTCAAAATAGTAGAAACCCCATCAAATCGAGTCATTTTTCCAATGCAACCCCCCGAAGCAGTACGTGTCAAACTGAATAAATTTCCAACCCCAAAGTCGAGATTTGACCTTTAACCGAACTAAAAATGCGACTGCGTCAACAATCAATCGCCCACGCATCGGCGACATTATCCACAACGGAGAAACTCATTGCGGGAGGGAAAAAGAAGGCAATCCTGTCGTGTAAAATATGAACGTAACATTCGAAGAAATCACCAAACACGATCTGCGACTATGAATAATTAACGGCTAAAGCCCACCGGGCAGCAGAAGCAACACTAACGACAGCGTACTCCTCCAACTTATAATCCACCGATGCACCGCAGAGAAGCGCTACGCCGAATTCCAGGGGGAGCTTTTTTCCCTCGTTCGCCTACCGTGACAACAAGCGAGGTGATGTATCCGCGATCGCGGATCATAATCAATCTCGGAAATGACAACAAACCAATAATATCAAACTGGATCACTACAGCAACACAAAAAAGGTGAACGTATATCGACAATATCCACCAAATACAATCGAATTACCACCTCTAAATTCAGGGTATTGTTCGATCTGGTCGAGTGGTGAGCGTGCTCGCTCGCCGACCAGCGGATCTGGGTTCGATTCCCGGTGTAGTCTATTGGCTCGTGGTACTGCGCGGGGGAAGGCAATGGCAATCCAGCTCTGTATTCTGCCAAGAAAACTCAGGGGGTTCTTGCTTTCCCTGAAGTCACCAAGTGTGGGGGATCTAGGGTCGGGGTCCGGAGGACAACACGAGGGACACAACGACAACAAAATTACATTTAAAAACAAAACGACTGATTCAAAGAGAGCCAATTCGTCGTTACAACACCCTGTTGTGCCCTACGCGAAATAAATCTCATTTCCGTAATGGGCATATCGTTTCCGCGAAACCACTGCAACACGCCCTCGAGAGTGAAGCCACAATGCACCAAAAATTCCGAACAGCGAAACACCACCTTCCATCCCCAACCGAGTAATTTCGACGAGAGAAATAAAAAAAAACTGTCAATATTTGGGCACCACAGCAACCTACCAGAGGCTGGCGAGATCGTTCCAACGGAATCAGGAAGCAAATCGATCCAATTACCCGCGTAGAGACACACACCAAACAGATAGGGAGCACTTCGATGTAGAAAAACGCCACACAACACAGCGCATAGGACGCTACGACAAAAATCATACACACTGCATCCGGGTGTTTTCCTCTATCTATATCGCCTCGGTGAGATACACACACACACACACACCCCTCTACGTAGTATAGTAGTACCAGCTGCAGCTTACCTGCCCCCCAATCGACAGTCTACATCTTCCGTTTTACGGTGATTCTGCGATTCCACGCGCGCGGCGAGAGAGGGGAGACGGGGGCAGAGAGCAACTATTCGGCACTGCTGTTGGTTGTTGCACGCGATGATACTAGCCGAGTAACGGCGCTAGGGCGGCGGTGTCCGCGCCTCACCCTGATTCGGTCTCTTTCCTCCACCGCCACCACCATCCATGCACGTTCTGCTCGTTGGATGCTGGTCGTTTAATGGGGCGCGCGTGCTCGCTTTTACGGGGGCGCGTGCTAGACCGCGGACCGGCATCTAGAAGCCGAGCACGAGCGGACTCTGGCGTCTACAAACTAGATTGGGATTCCGGAGGAGGTGGTTGCACGTTGCAGTCACACGCCTATTATGAGTCAATTGCTCGACCGATTGCCGAATGCGTAAGCGGTTGATTAGGAAATGAAACTGGCAAGTCCCCAATAGTCAACCTAATGATCTGAGGATGCAACAGTATTTGATGCGGCTGTTTAACAAATTTTAATTTGTGTTCACCTCGATTGCGTTGACCTCCTTCACTAAGGATGTTAATGCGACTGATAAGGCGCTGGTAACGCGACTGTTAACTCTCTTCAGGCCATGTTAAGGCTTGGTCCACACCTGTGTCAGATCTCCGTATCGTAACACAGTTCCGTATCAATTTTTTTTTTCTAAACTCCCGTAGCAAAATGACACAAGAGATCGGATCTGAGCGGTTTCCATCAAGAGTCGGTAGTTCATCGACACCTCAAAGGGATGACACGTGACCAAAAGGATGCCACACGAAAATGATACGGTACACGCATTTGATACAGAACCAGATATTCTCTAGGTATTAAGGTGTATCAAAATCGCGATTTTGGCACGCGAGCTAGATGCTAGTCTGGACCCAGCTTTAGGGATCATTCATCACCTCCTTCCTACAATCCTTGCATACTTTGCAGAGCTGATCGATAGATGGCGCTCGCAATAAAACAAAGAGGACATACACAAAACTTAATGTCATCAAACCTATTACGTTTATCTATTTACCCTTGGGATGCATTCAATAGATGAATTAGCTTTTAGAAAAAAAAACGTTGTAGCAACCGAACAAAGAATAACTCTTGAATTAAATGAATGGCGAATAACGAACACAAATGTCACATTTCACAGAACTCCTATACGAAAATTGGAATATGCCTCTGCATTAATGGAGAAAGGGCGCGTACACAAGAGACACACGCACTGTGCTGATGATTTACCGATACAAAGTGAAAAGGCTGGCTCGGCGGTGACTGGTAATTGAGTGACGATGACTCATTGAAATGCAGGTAGAGCGAAGTATACAATCACCGTGAGGGTGGATTAGGTAGGGTTAGGCAGCTTCGGATGTTCTTACAGGCGACGTCAGGAGCCAAATTCTGGTGTGGATTTGCCAGCCGGAAAAAAGGGAATCGATCGGGACCGGGTACGCAGGGGCAACGACACCGATGATTTATTCAGTGTGAGGCGTGGAAAACATAATATTGGCTACCTTACACCGGCTGGCGCCAACTACACTGCTGCAGTCTCCCCCCCCCCCCCCATTACCCGCAATTTATTTATTGAATTTATTTTTGTTCCACAGTAATGGTCGCCGAACTTTTATCCCGTGATTTTTTTTTAAATAATTTCTAACGACCGTATTTACAAATATTGAAATTCAATTTTTTTTTAAATAAAATATTACGAAATTATTTTTATCATAACTATAACTGCTGAATGTCCATACCAAAAAATAAATAAAAATCTGCTAACAGAACAAGAAATTAAAAAATTGAAATTAATACATTATTTTAAATTTATAAGTAAACAAAATATAAAAAAAATACTTCCCAATAACGCATTCAAAATAAAATTAATTATAACATCAAAAATCGACTGTAAAACAGTTAAATTTGATTATAAAGCACCGTTTAATATAGGATTAAAAAATAGAGACAAAGTTCGTTGAACCGGAACGATTGGAAGATGAACGAGAACACCACACAAGGTGAAATGATA
>JAUJYS010005745.1:0-10830 GCA_033995665.1 Melogona broelemanni
ACATATCTCCAAAGAGACACGAGGGTGCAGTATTCCTGTAGTGCACTAGGCGCTACGGTGAATTAAAAAAAAAAAAAGTGAATGGGTTTAAGGTTTGGTCCAGAAAAATGTTTAGCTTGGAATATTGTCGTCAACACAATTTGATTTATAGATTTTAAGTTCAGACCGCGATCAAAAATTAATTTGAATGTACTATTAAGTATTTTCTCAGTGACCAAATTCGTTATTGTACAACTCGTCTAGCCCCGTCGGTATTGCAACCGCGATGCGGCAGACCTGGATTCTATTCCAGGCGCGGGCTCTCGTTTATTCGATCCCGGGTACTGGTAAAAATATGCCACTCACATATTACAAAAGCGAGGGGTACAAAATTATGTAAATTTATTCATGTACGTACGTACGTAATGAAGTTTAGCTTTGGTCGAAAATGAACTTTATTTGACGATTTTTTTTAGTTATTATAACCGAAATGATCGATTTGTGTAGCTGCAAATTTTTCATTCACGAATCAGAATAAAATTAACCCAATACATTTTGTTAATTTAAAACGCCATATCGAATCAAAAATGTTTCGACTGGCCGTAAAAACAGCAATACTTGATTATCGGATTCTTCTTCTTCCAGAAGGACGGCGACCGGGACTCCCTTTCTCCCTCCTGGGTGCACTGAAAGCCTGTGTGCCGCGTGAGCCCCCCTGAAACGTTGAGCGAGTTACTACTTGTTCACCAGACAATGGCCAAAATCGACCCGTGTCCTTCTCCGCACTATGCGAAGCTGGGGGAGCCAGGTTAGTAGTGCCAACGGGAAAGCGAGTGAAGGAGAGAGAGAGGCGAGCAGCGACGAAGTGCCGGCCGACAGACAGCCGCCAACGTCGTATCGAAGCGGCGTCGGTCATTTTTATTGAATCCAACGGATTCACCTCCCCTTACCATCATCAGTTCACCCTCCTTTCTCTTATCCCCGTCGTCTTTCCGTCGCCGAATTGAGCGAGAGGATATCTTCGAGTGTCGCTTGTGTACATAGGAACTTGTTTCTTCTTCGTCAGTCGTTTTGCACGCCATCGCCTAATCGCCCGTTTCCACTGACAGGTTGGTGGTGATTACCCAGATCCAACTTTTAGCCGGGATTGATTGATCGCGGAGGTTTCTGTCGTGGCGGACCTGTGACTGTCATCAGGTTGAGTTTGGTTTGACGGGTAATTTTTTTTTACCGATTTTGGAAGTTGGAGGCGGGCGGGCCAAACTAGTGACGTTTTGATTTAAAAAAAGTGGGTTTTTTTTTGTTGGATTTCGTGGAAGTCGATGCACGGCCGACCAAATATATCTTATTGTTTGCGTTGCTCCGACGAAAAGGAGAAGTCAGCTTGTTTGAAAATAATTAAATTAACTACCTATTATTATAATTAACTATTACTAAGGTGTTTCATTTAGCTGGGTAAAATATTTTATGCGTGAAGATATTTTATTTCGAAAACTGAAGTGTCTTTCGAGCGTCAGTCTTTTGTTACCAGTTTGTTTTTGGTACTTGTCAAAAAATAAATGCCGTTTGCTATATTTTTCATATTTATTTGAGCTGGTGATGAAGGTCTAAAACTGAATTTGTAGCCATGCATCGATTTTGACTTTTTCCACCCTCCCCAAATAAAATACCTCGAATATTTTTATTATGACAAAAAGTTTGTCCAAAGTATATAAATTCGATAAATTTTTCTAGGAATTTGCAGTGAAACCTCATTTTAGTGAATCTCTCCGATTAACGCTCCGGTTGTTGGTGCACAAACAGCGCTTTAAAAAAAATATCGTAACGGTCTCTGGTGAACAGATCTAATTTTATAAAGTTAAATTCGATTTCATCTAATGGTTTTTAATTAAGCGACACTTATCTGGTTGTGTGAAGTAGCCAACCAGGTAGTAGTCCTGGCACTAAATGCTGTAAATTTAAATTTAGAAACTGTCACCATTTTTTTAGAACAGGTTTGGCAGCCAACCGTCGAATCTCTTAATTGAACCCGGAGCGTTTTGTGTGTTTAAAATTGGAACGTATAATTTTGATCTTACCTGGTCACGAAATTTAAACATTTTACTGGAATCAAATTAAACGGAGGTTTTACTGCGCTGTTTCTATGAACTAGTTTGGCGCTTTTATTTCGTTCTCGGCGGTGGCACTCTTTTGTTTTATATTTCCGTGTATATAGATGACTTGAGCCAAGAAAATTATGGATTGTACATAAGAGGGGCAATTTTTTGCTGCATAGTGTATATTGTAAAAAGTGACTTGAGTATTTTATATCGCGCGACAAAGTGAGGCAATATCCCTCGTGCCACGGCGGCAAACGATTCTGGTAAATTGCCACTATGCAATGCAGGTGGCGCTGTTATGAACCCCATTTCCGATCTTTACTTCACGAAAGCCAGTTTCACGTGTCCAATGGTCCAATTTTCCATTTCACTACACAATGTGTTGCTTAGGTGTTGAGGACAAGCGCGGATCAATAACGCATTATGATGTCACCAGAGATAAATGGAAATAATTAGACTAGATCAAAATATTTTGTAGTATATGTGTAAATATTAAAAATACGGTAAACTAATTTTAAAACGTTATTTTAATTCTTGTGTGCGTTGTACGTGTTCGTTGAAATGTTTTTGAATAATTTTCAGCGGACGTGGTTGGTAACTAGATATTTCAGTTTTGGATGTCAACGCCGATTTACCTGGTGTGTTATACAAATCGCCAATTTAATTACTTTTGCACGATAAAAGTATCCTTGGCACACTATCGACGGCGATGTGTAAGATTATTGAATTCAAAACAACTTTTTTGTAACCCTTTTTTTAAATGTCACAACAGCAGTAAATTTAACTACAGTTACAGTTATATCCAATCAGTATCCCAGGAACTAATAAACGAATAAACTAAAAAATAAATCCTACCCGTGATCGTCGCACCACAGGCTCTACCGCCTGTGATCTTATATTGAGTTATTAATCCACGCGATATCAGCATGTACCAGTCAATTGATCAGTGTTGAAATTTTATTGTGTCTGAATGGAAAATTGGTACCACGTTGTATACCCACTAACCGATTTTTGCTTGCTGTAAAGATGTGGTGCAATTGGACTTTCTGATGTGAAGACCACCATGTATGTATCGGTAGTGATTTCAGTGATTTGGTCTTCGGATTTCGTGGTACGAATGGTCGAATCAACTCTGAATATATTCTTGAAATTTTGCACATAATAGATGGCTCCAAAAATGCTGAAACACGACGTTCCAATGTTGTTTTACGCCAGAGTTTGGTAGAACCACTTCGGAAACGTGACTATTTTAGAAAAAAAAACTTGTTGCGCAAGTATAAATAGAGTCCGAAATAAAATACGTTGTAGTGACACACCTTTAAGTCGTTCAAAAACTTACAGTTCATCGTATCTTTGTTTTTAAATCAGTTGCGCTTTGAAGGCAAACCGATAAGGAGCATATTTATCGGTAAAGAAATACATTTTTGCGTCTTGTTGATGGAGAGTTGACGCTCCCAGTTAACTTGAAACTCTTGTGATCGGCAGTTTTAACGAGTTTTTGTCAGTTGATATATTTCTAATACCCAAGGCAGAGATTGTTTGACTCACGAATTGTTAATCGGCTGTTAAGTAAAAAATCAATTATCCCAAGTTAAGTTGGTGCCATCTATCTTTTCAATGTTTTGTTTTTTTCAATTAAATTTTATCAGTACCATTTTAAATTTATATCAATTGTCAGGATTGGATATTTACATTTCATAGTTTTCTTTTAAATTTCTTAAACGATAGTATTTCATTGTCAAATTATTTGAAGTAAAATAGTTTTTTAAATGAATCTAATTAAAACGTATTAAAGAACAAAAGTCTTAGAAGCCCACATTTTTGTATTTTTATATTGTTAAATATAATATTTTTGTGATCCTACTACACATATTAAAAGCAAGGTCTGGATGGACAGAACTTTTCGAATAGGATAATTGACATTCTATAGTAACACAAGCCAGTTTGTTAACACCTTGCGGGCCATTTAAAGGTTTTGTTCATTACTTTTGTTAGTTTGCTCTTGCAAAGTTACACTCCATTAACGTCTGTTTTTCTTGCCTCATATCATTTTTATTATTATTTGCGAGGATCTGTCATCAAAATGTGCAATGAATGTGACTGTGTGAGTTATTAAAAATTGCCATAAAGGCATACATGTATGTATGTGAATGAAAATTAGAATGTCACTAGTCTGAAACCCCTTTCATTGTACATATTCTCCTTTTTTTTGTGAAGAACTACTAAAATCCTATTAGTGTTCACAATGTGCTTCAAGAAAATATTAAATAATAAAAGTTATTTGAATTTTGATTTTTGCTCGATGTGATTTAGATTTAGCGTTCCATTCAATGATGGTGCGATTAAAGAAGGAAAATTTAGAATGTCTCTCGCAAGGTTCTGTTTTGTGCCTAGGATAGTCAACGTTTGCAAAGTTTATAAAACATTTATCAGGTAGCATTTTTTTTAAATTGATTTTGGCACGTTCTTGCAAGGTAATATTAATTAAATTGCAGTAAAGCACTATTTAGACTTTCGATCAATCGATGGTACATGGAAATAAGTTTTCCGTCAAGCGCAAGTGTGAAAAAAATTTAAAATCACCAGCGTACTAAAAAAATATGTAACCACACTTTTCCAACTTTTACACAAAAAAATATGAAAGATATTCGATAGTTGCACTATCGCCCATCCAAGATTCACAATTTCAAAGGATTGTTGGCATTCCATAATCCAAGAACCGGAGAACGTCCTAAAAATTTAATTTCGGTATTTCAACTGTCAGCAGCTTTATTTGTTGCAAATTATCTGGGTGTCTGCGCCTGGTGTTGGTAAGAAATGTCCTTCGTTTGTCTATTTTAGATGCAGATTTGCCAAGTTTTGTTTCATCGAAGTTAGGCCTAACAAGGCTTGAAACGCAGTTTGTGCCTTGGGGGCATAGGCAAAGATACTTTTGGTAAACGCGTAGACAGACGCCTACACCCACACTTGTTTCTTTTAAAGATTTAAATGTTACTCTAGTGATTATCGATTTTTATAGCTCACGAATTAATTATGTGTCTAAACATTTGAACGCAAATTGATTTTCAGCCCAACGACGCCAGTTGAATATGTAACTGGCCATTTCTAGTCGAAATTATTAAATAACAATACTTATTCTTAGCCTGAAAAATTAGGCAACTGACCTGTAAACTCTTCTTGTAAGCTACTGCCATAAAATTAGTCCTAGAAATGCCGGGCACAACACTTGGCAAACGGTTTTTAACGACTTGCTATTAAGAAGCAAGTCGAAACAACTTGGTGGGAGGGTCACCGGCTTACCGCCCACACCCACTCTTCCTTGACAACTGTTTGTGTGGCAACCCCGCCAACCCGTTATGCCTAAAGAACTAGTCGGCCTAGCCAAACAAAAGTTTGGTTAGAACTTTCATTTGTTCAACCTTATACATGCTGCCCATATATTGCAGACAAATCTGTCAGTTATCGTATCCAATCAAATGCAAGAATGCATGTCGTTGTGACATAATCTTTATTTCGTTGCTCCTAGCCCAAGGTTCTTAGATACTAGATCTAAGAACCTTGCCCTAGCCTATACAGTTTTAAGGCAGCAAATCAAGATTAGCTAGCGTGGGCATGCAATAAACTCTTGATTGCTGAGACAATATGACACTAAAGACCATCAAATAACCGAACAACGTTCGATATAAAACTGGTTGAGGGTATAATTGTCAATGAGTTTGTTTTCGTACTGTATCAAAATTGCTTATTTAAAATACATGCACAATGCAGATAACTCGAAGCTGATTAAGTAAACTGTCCAATGGCAATGGCACGCCTGTTTCGATTCCCGGCTCTGGTTTTTGCTATTCGTTTCCGAGGTACTGGCATCTATAACTGCTCAAGCGATTTGAGGGGAACAGAATCTCCTGTTGTGATGACGATCATTGATTGTCAATTTAATAAAAAATAAATATGAGTAGATATTGTCTGAAAAGAACGCATGCACTGTTTTGTCTGCCCAATTAATATCTAGTCAACAGCAAACACGTACATCTTATCCGTTTCACTCTTGTCATTTATTTCATATCGTATGTAGACTTGCAGAGCTGGTGTATTAAACCTGTCCTTCGCTCTGTAGATCGTATGGTTTGCAACAATGGATTTTTGTGCCACCCAGCGATTGGATGATTCGCTTCCCGGTGATGCCACCGCGGAGCAAGAAGCCAGGACTCAAGTGAGTACAAATGCTCACATCGTCTTTGTTGCGAACTTTAAATGTAGAATGTATGGAGTTCTGAATGTTTATTTATGTCTTTAGGTTGCCACGCTAACCCGGCTCAAGAAAAAAGGGCTCCCCGAAGTTGCTTACCCAATCTATACAGGTATATGCCAATACTAACATGAACATGAATATTAGGGAAATTTGGATCGGAATGATCGCCGATTTTTTGCAACTTCTCTCTAATAAATTTAACAGAACGATTTGGAATCGATCAGAAGACTCAGTTTATTGGGAAGCTTGCTTTTTGATATTGTATCATGCGATTGTAATTTTTCGAGAATATTGTGCATACGAGTAACATTGTTACGATCGGTCGATCTCGAGTAGAAATTGTATAATTTCTTATTAAAAACTGGTCGTATAAAAATAAAATCAGATAGACTGTAGCCCTTAGTTTACGAGTATATTTTCTATTTCACAGGGGAAAATGTTATCGGGAGAAGCCTTGGCGAATGCCACGTTAGATTGGACATGAAGGTAAAGCACAATTTATTTCGTATATGAATTGGATTTGTTGAGCGAGCACGGTCATACCAAGCAAAAATGTGCGTTTTCAAATTCGACGTTTCCAGTGAATTAGTAAAAATATATTCCAGTTATGTTTTACATTCGCCGTCTTTAGATGGCCATATATGGGATACATTTTGACCAATTTATTCTTTGACAGACTGTTTCCTTGCGCCACGCCATCATCGAAATAGCTGGCGATGATCACATGATCATGGATTTAGGCAGCACAAACAAAACAATGAAAGGAAAGGTGAGCATTTGACGTTTCTTGTGCCCCAGTTTTAAAATGTCCTTAGTGGTTCTTTCCCAAAGTATATGTATTTTTAAAAAAATGGTATCAACAATCTAAAGTCCGTTTTCATCATTCTCTAATTTTACCTTATTAAATTTTTACGTTGATTGCAATTCCGCTCAATTTTGAGTTATCAAATCGTTAATCAAATCGTTATTCTTATTAAGCTATTATTTTTATTTTTAATTTATTCTGGAAAAAATAAATTGGTCTTGGGGATAAATTGTCAACCTGCTTTTGGGGTACATCGTTCTTTCGTGTTATTATCTTCCAGCTGTTTCTGCGGCCGCAACTGCGTTACTCGCTTCAGGAAGGAGACTCGCTGACTTTCGCCGACGTAGTGTGTCAATACTCCAAACAAATTCTGGTGAGTGCAATTTGCGTTTCTGTTCTTTCAGGTGTCGCGATGTGGATGATTGTCGCACTGCCTTCACCTTGTATTTAGCAGCAATTTGTCTAATAGTAATAATAAAATGGTTCACTCACATATTGCCATAGCGACACCAGGGTACAGAATCTCCCGTAGTGATATTGACTACAGTGATCAGGTATAAAAAAAATGTATTCTTGTGCGGTCTTGTATCTTAGAACGGAAGCGCGTCTGACACCGACCCCGACTTGGCACTGGCCATCTCATCGCCCGAAGCCAGGGTCACGGCGGCGACCGGCGACACTACCCCGGGCTCCAGCGCCTTCCCCACCCCGGGCTCCAGCGCCTTCCCCACTCAGGGCTCAAGCGCCCTCCCCAAGTCAAGCCCGTCGTCCTCTCTGTTGGCATCGCCGGCGGTGCCGACGTTCGACGCATCTCCCGGACCGTCCACCGCGCCCGCCCCGCCCGAACAACGCGACTTGACCGTTCCGTCCCCCGACGCCGTTAATTCGCCGCCGGGACCGCCGGACCGAACGTCGGTGTCGCCGTCGACGCCGCCCGAGCAGCCGAACGTCGCGTGGGACACGAGAGATACCAGCCTGCTGGCCCTGCGGTCTGACTCTGAGCAGAGCGATGCGGATGACGACCTGCCGGAGTCTCCCAACTTTATCGATACCAGTATCGGCGTTCCCGAGACGCCCGCCGCGCCGCCGACGCGAAATTTTGGGAATCTGACGGGAAATGGTAAAGAACATATCTGGTGGAGACGGGAGCTGAAATATGATTGGATTGTGTGCTAGTAATGTGGACTCCCAAACTCGAAATTCGATTGATTTGATTTCGTACATTGGTTGGGGGTTCTAGTTAATAATAATTTAGATAGTTAAAAAGCGCCTAACCACATTAGTCGGACATAAACCTTTTGAGTAGAAATCTCGGCTGCGAAATTCGGCTTGCCACCCAATTTTCGGAACGAGCAATTCTAAAATTATTAACATATTTTTTCTGTTAGTCTTTTTCTTTGTTAGTAACGTTTCGGATACATTCGTTATTTGTATAATAACCTTTCATGTATATTACTCTACCACCCATTTTACCTCACTGTGCCGTGGCCCATTTGATTTTTCAGCGATCCCCGGACCTTCCACGTCCACAAATGACGTCCTCACTGTGCCGGCCTCAGATTCAGAGACCGATATTGGTCAGTATCAGTGGCTTCTTTGGCTTGTAGTTAGTGACTGCCGCTTCCATTATTTTTTAATATATATTTTTTTTATAAATTTAATAGAGGACGATATCGCGTTGAAAGTTACCAACCAGCCAGCGAATGCCAGCACCGACCTTGGTAAGCCTAGGCTTCTACTTTCTATTTCTTTGCAACGTTATAATGGATCTCATAATAATTGTTCGTTCGTTTTTTCATATTGATTCGTAGGCCAAACTAGCACGACTGCTGATAAAGCTGATGTCACGGCGGCGGAAAATTCAATCGTCACTGTTCCAGAAAGTGATCAAGGTATGCTTCATTTAAAAATTGTGTTTTAAAAAAAGTGAATTACGGGTGCTATGCTTAATTCGTTAACGGGAATTGAATTGCAATACGAGGTTTTTTTCCAACTGCCGCATTTGCTTTCGACCTTGTAGTACACGCTGACACCAGCAAAGGAAAAGTGGTTGACTGCTCCTCTATTTTCGACGAGCCCACCCAGAACTACGACGACAGCGACGGTAAGATTAATAGCCGGGTATTATTTTTAATTAAACGATTGACAGAGTACGGTGGTCACAATTTAGGAATGCTTTTTAAGATTTTTGAATTTTATGCAATCGATTGAATGCTCGATTGTCTTAACGACTACCGACAGCGATTCATTGAATTTTTTTTTTCGCAGATGTTGACCTATTCGACGCTCCTACACAAAATTACCCGTTTGCCAAACGGGTTGGTAATGATTTGTTTGACGCACCCACGCAACTATTCGCACCAGTGAACCCGGTAAGAAATGTTTTATGGCACTTCTGAGCACTGATGGTGGTGGTGGTGAGGAGAGATTGTTTTTTCATGATATCGGTCTCGTTACAATTGAACCGTTGTTTCGTTTCTTCTGTAGGTTTTGAATGTTTCCAAGGAAGCCGAAAAGGTCTCGGATAATGTTTCCAAGGAAGAAGGAAAGGTCTCGGATAATGTTTCCAAGGAAGAAGGAAAGGTCTCGGATAATGTTTCCAAGGAAGCCGAAAAGGTCTCGGATAATGTTTCCAAGGAAGAAGAAAAGGTTCCAAATACTGTTGATTCCAAGAGGATCAGCGACGCTCAAGGTATTTTAGTGGAGATTACGCAAAATAGCGATGAAGAACGTATTAATTATCTCTTCCATGGAGGAACATGGTTAAATGAGGTTCTATTTTTATCCAGCTTTGGCCGACATTTTGACAGCGGCGACTCAAGTTTTCCCCGGGCATTCGATGGTAGCTATTCGAATTCGATATCCATATATAATTTCGAAAGCCCTGTTTTCTATTGTGCTCGTTTTTATTGAATAAATCGAATGCGGGATCCTCAGTGTCAGATTTCCCACATTAATTTTGTGTTGTCAGAGAATCTCTGTATATTGTAAGACGTTTTGTTTGTGACGTTTGTCTACTAATAATTACACAAATACTTACAGAACGATGCTGAGGTTGAAGATGAGACTGACGCAGCTAACGCCACCACACAAGTCGTCAGCGGTGAGTTCTTTAAAAAAAATGGCTTGATTTGATCACATTTTCGTACCTATTTTTCAATTCCGTCTCGTTTATCTTGATTTTAAAGATGTCGAGGATATCGACCAACCAAATCTTCCAACCGAAGCGGCTACACTACCCGAAACTGTGGTGAGTGCGAACAACATTCTTAACAAATATAACTGTATTAAACTTCCCCGTTTTGAGTGTTTTTAAGTGAAATTAAAAGTGCGGGAGCAGACCGAAATAGTCGTTGATGAGACGGATATGTTCATGTAAGAGGATATAGTATTTTTGTTGGAATGTCAATGCGCGAGAAAAAAATATTTGGAACACCATCTCGGCGTTGTAGAAATGAGTATGTCTATCGAGAGTGTTTTTAATTAAGTTTATAGCTTAACTATTGCAACGGAATCTTTCAAATGCACGTACCGATGGCTCAGTGGGTATGGCAAGATCCTACGAAGCCGACGGTCCCGGGTTCGATCCCCGGCGCAGGCTTTCGTTTATTCGTTAGTCTGGGGGTACTGGCGTCACCCCTGAGCTTCCATTAGGGAGTCCAGAGCTTAGGGGTGGATCCTGCAGTCTGGCTATT
>JAUJYS010005746.1:0-10829 GCA_033995665.1 Melogona broelemanni
CAGGCTTTCGTTTATTCGTTAGCCTGGGGTACTGGCGTCACCCCTGAGCTTCCATTAGAGTCCAGAGCTTAGGGGTGAATCCTGCAGTATTCCAGATGCTATCCCTCTTCCCTTCCCTTCCGTCACATATCTCCACAGAAACACGAGGGTGCAGTAATCCTGTAGTGCACTAGGCGCTACGGTGATTTAAAAAAAAATAATAAAAAAAATCATCTTTATACACAGTGTATTGCTCCCAAAATATTTGAACACACAAAATAAAAGCAATAAAATAAAACAAGTTACACTTCACTGACAATTCTAAGGAAATGGTCAAAGCCCATAAAAACCAATTTTCCTGTTCATTTCTCTTATAGCTGATTCAGCAAGTTATCTGAGACAACCACTGGCACCGTCATAGTGGTCAGTCTCACCGACATGACCTAACTAGTGACCAACGCTCACAGTCAAAGACACTTGCGTCGCTCATTCCGCAAACGCTGCGATAATAATCCGTTTATCTCGTCGATCTGCTGGCACGCATTTATTATCCGAGTTGACATCAGTAAAAAACACAAACAAACAAAACGAGAAAGAGCGAGATTTGTTGGAGATTTAAAAAAAAAAAAAAAAAAATGGCGGACGTTAATTTACTGTTTCTTTTGGTGACCTGTAGGCCCACACTGTCCACACACACGTTACACATTTTCCGAAAACACGGCAAATTTAAGGGTCGCCCCCGTCAAAAAAGAGAGACGCATTAATCACGGAAACTGGCGAAACTCGTTCGGCCGAAATTCGTGCATGGGTGCCTGTCCAGCCAATTTCGTTTCCTCATTCGAAACAGAATAGTTCGGTTTACCTCAAAATCATTAAAAGTAATTGGCTAGCTAGTGCCAAACAACATTAGAAAGATTTTCCAAGTCTTTCTTAAAAATAATCAGTTGAATCCGGATTCCTGCGACAATTATCCTAATATGAATTATCGAAAACAATGACGTCATTCCAACCGCACAATCTTGAAGGGTCATGTCATTTCCGTAAAGAAAGCTTTGGTCTACCGCATCAACTAAATTCA
Organism: Melogona broelemanni; assembly: GCA_033995665.1. Taxonomy (NCBI): domain Eukaryota; kingdom Metazoa; phylum Arthropoda; class Diplopoda; order Chordeumatida; family Chordeumatidae; genus Melogona; species Melogona broelemanni. The sequence goes on from JAUJYS010005746.1 coordinate 1,058, forward strand.
ATATAACATCGACATTCCATTACAAGAGTTCATGCCAACGTTCAAAAATGACATTTAAAACAGATTTCGAAAGCACCATTTTCATTTGCGGCCTCCGTGGTTCAGTGGCTATGGTCATAGAGTACTAAGCGGGTGGTCCCGGGTTCGATTCCCGGCGCAGGCTTTCGTTTATTCGCTTCTGTGGTACTGGAATGTGCCCCTTATATATCGCCGCAGCGACGCGAGGTGTACAATAACCTCCTGTAGTGTTATTCACTACAGTGATCCGAAATAAAAATATTTAAAAAAATGATTACGTTCGCATTCAAAGCTTATGGATCAACCATCCAAGTTGCTAATGCAATTGAGTAAAATAATGAATTTTTGATATTTTTGATATTTTCGTTCTTTCAAAAAGCAATTTTTTATTATTTTTTAATCAAAGAATGGATGAATGGATGGTTAAAGATGGCATTGTGAGCTTTCTACATTCCTAAGTTTCGGACATGAAGCTCAAAGAAAATTAGCCAATCCTAAGACTCCTAGAGGCATAAACATCGGCTATGAAGGGTGTTGTCCCCATTACCCAAGAATCGAATAAAAAAAAAGCGCCTGCGCCGGGAATCGAACCCGGAACCGCCCGCAAGGCAGTCGATTGCAATATCCACTTGGCTAGACGAGTTGTACGAACGGAAAAGGAACGGAAATGTTCCAGGTTGCTTTTGAAAGGGAACGAGGAACGGTTAGATTCTTTTCACTTTCTGTAAGAACTGGAAATGTAACGGGTTCCTTTTTTCTAAGAGGGAACAGGAACGTGTTTCTTTTTTAAAGAAACGAACCAAACACTGCATAGTCATGTACGTCAGTTAACTACGTCAATGCCAACAATAATTACGTTCATGATTCTTGAATAGGAAAACGAAATTTTCAATGGTAATTGACCAAATCATCAATTGTTACACTTCCGAGTCGCACCATGGTGACAAAGGATAAAGCAAGTTTGTTGTGCTGGTTTGGTTTTACAGAGTGTGAGCACCTTTGTACAAATAGACAAATATATTATCTAAAAGCTTTCCCCGAAAACAGCAATTGAGGAATAGCAAAACCAGTTTGGGTATTAAAAAGAGATTTATATATGCCATTAGGAAATGTGAATGCCATTAGAAAGAAAGTGTAAACGTCATATGCCCAACTCTTGGCGCACGACCGCCATCTAGCAAACGTCTCTGTAAAATTTTCTTTCTCAGTGGACTTTGCTTTAGCAGTGCAATAACAAAACAATTATTATGGCTTGTCCAGACACCAGAAGTAATCGTGAGTTGCTCTAAGTAAATAACATTGGTTGTAGTTCTTATTATTAAAATTAAAGTAATTGTATTTATCATTTTCAACATATCTAACATTTGTTATATTAAAATAATTGTTTAAGTTAATTTAAATGAAAATTAAAATGCATTTCTCTAATACAATTAAAGTTCATATGAGTATTACAACGAATTATCATTAACAAAATTAATTTAATATAGAAAATGAACTGTACACGTAGGAATTTATTTTTAAAGTAGAGATCCCGCTATAATCTCGTACTCGTATATGAACGAGGAAAAATAATATTGTTACTTTCTTTGATAAGCGTGTCAGTAAGTTCGTTCTTGATATTAGGATTACTATAATTCGGTTGTCTCGTTTGGCATGTAAATAATATAAATTCGTCTTTTGCGCAAAAAAAAAATACAAGGTAGGCCAACTATGTATTTCAGCCTGTCGGTCAAGTGTTTATGTTTCACGTAGAAAAAACACATGTTCTATTCGTAATATTTTTATCAATGGATTTAGCGTGGTTACCGAGTCACAAAATAGAAACAGAACGATCGATTAACGATACTCTGGATAGCAACGTTTCATAACAAACAACTGCAACTTTCATTTTAGAAATCCAAACTGTCCTTGGAAATAAATTCCTCCTGAGACCTAAGTTGAAAGTTTAACATTTTACTGGATTTATTTTTCCAGATTTCACGTAAATATGTCACGACAACAAAGAAAGGAGGAGGAACTCAGAAGTGCATTTTACTTGACAAAGCTACTTTATTATCGATATATTATACCTGTACAGTGTTCGTCCAAACTGGCCTGTCATTTATCCGAATATGATTAACTGGTAAGAGCATTTTGTAACCATATTCAAAATAAAAAATATATATATCAAGGCAATTGTTGTAACCCTCGTGTTGCTATGGAAATAGGGCACATATTAATTATTACCCCGTGATCGAAGAAACGAGAGCCCGCGTTGAGAATCGAACCCCGGACCATCGCACCTCAGTCGGTCCCGATACCAACCGAGGTACGAAAATTTTAATTAAAACATGAGCATAAAAATTACATTTACCATTTGACACATTTTACTTGCCGTTAATGAGGGGTTTCTATTTTATTTGGGAAGTGGAAGTTGGCTCGTCTATTTGAATTTTTATTGCTTTACGTCTAAATCCTCACCAGTTTCAGGATTCAGAGGTTGTCAGCAAAAATCTGATATTAGTTTAGTTCACCTATTCCTCACAGGGTCAGTGGCGCTATGAAAAATAATACAAATAAGATACGAATCGCAGCCCCATTACCTGGTGGGGAATAAGTGAATTACACTTGCTACCATAAATTACAACAACCTATGAATCCTAGCACTGCAGGGACAAGGGGCAGAGGGTGGTATGTTCCCGTCTCCTAAGCACCCAATGAAATTGCAGACAGCCACGCCTACTGGAGCCGAATTCTTGTCGCGTGAAATAGGTATTAAGCCAACCGAAGACCGAGGTCGTTCATCTCTGCTAGGTATATCCCAAGGGAGAAAAACAAAGAAAATAAGTATCAAGCCACAGATTTTTTTTCGTCCACGTTTGTATAATACGAATTATATGCGTCTACGTCCTGGTTCGAGAACGACCACTCTCTGCCCTTCTGACACACATATATATATGTACGCATAACTGCATTTAATTTAATCGCCCCGTACGCATGTCTCAACAGACGAAGTCAATTGATCTAATCGTTGGCACTGAAATTACTCCAGGTAAACGAATATCGAATACAGTTGAAACGCATTGTATAGGCATTGGTCGATAGAATAAGTAAACACCAAATTAGAGCAACAAAGCTGCGTGTGTGTTTTAACCTATAGCGATAAGATAATCGATGCTAGTTCATTGATACAATGTGTACAGGGTGCTAGTACCTACGAAAAATGATTTCTTCTTTTACATATACCACGTTAATGAGGTTACACCAGTGTGGTTTTTTTTCAAATTTCCTACATAAACACAATCAATAATTAATTAAGGATTCCATGCAAAAAATATCAGAAGGACTGCGTCCGACAAAAATGTGTATCTGCGAGACATCGTTAAACACACCAAACTTACACATTCAGGTGGATCATGATATCGTGCATCAAGTGTCATTAATGTACACCACTAACTGTGTGGTTAACAAGTAATATTTAATTAACAATGGCACACGACTAACAAATCTGTTCACAATTGGAGTGTTCCCAAATCTTCAGTATACATTATAGTATAAATATATATGAACGTGTACACTGATGTACAAGTATGTAGAGTCAAAAACGCATGCATGCAGTTGAACAATTATCCAAGTGTCAATTACATTGGGGGAAATGCCACTTTAGGTTGATAGCACAATAAAATATGAGTTCAGTCACGTTCAGTGAAATAATATCGACATTGTCGGCATTGTATTCGGATCGAGTTATACAGATGGCGTAAAGCTTTTCGTTATGGCTACTTGTCTCTTCAAGTCGTGTAAAGATTTGTTGAATAGAATTAAAAAACTATTCGGTAAATTGTTTTACTATTAAGTAGCGAGCAAGCCTCGGGTACTAAATGTATTCAGTGCAGTCATGTCAGCCATGTGCGCAGGTTGATATATAGAGTTACATCCATAGTGGTTTTCATTTTTTAGTCAAGTGCAAAAATGCAACCTTAGCATGTCAAAACGTTTACATACCGTCTAAAAAAAGGTAGCACAAGTTTGTAAAACGCAAAGGTGTTATTGAGTAACTTTCATAAAATCTTTCGTTTGTCAGTTCGAAAAAAAAAAATGATTGAAATACCACGCTGATTTTAACCGCTTCATAAACATGTTTTACTAAATATTCAATATAAATAATTATTTAATTATCCATTTCAAAAAAACAATATTTCATCACCAATTGTATCCGTCAATTTTTCTCCAATAACATTCAAGCATAAACACGTGTCAAAACTATGTTAAAGCACAAAGCCACGCGTGAATTGAAAAAAAAAAAAAGAGAAAAGTTAACGAAAAAAATACTATTAACTGGTAACGCGTGTTGACTTCGTTGTTCGAAGTGTTCAATTGGCATTCCGAGTCCAAGTCGTTGTCCGCGCATGTGACCGGCCTTGAGACTGCCCAGTCTCTCTCTTACAACACGAATAGTATGTAGTAATAACACGGCCGCGGTCAGTCACTGACCCGCACGTGTCCTGAGAAAAAAGGCTTTGCTGTCTATAGATCTATACAAAACAGAAGCCATCAAGGGTGCAGCTGTTTCGAACCTTAAACATCGACGATTCCATTCCATAAAAAATACGGTTAAATAGCAAATTAGTTATTTCAAGGAAGTAAATCCAAGTTAATCGCATACAACAACAGTAACTTAATCTAAAAACAGAAAGAAATATATAAAGACTTAAACGATTACAGGTACGTCCCTCAACAATCGAGAAATGTCAATACACAATGTATTTGTCCAATTAAATAAAGACACAACCGACCTCAAGCATGGTCCTTAAAACATTGATTGGGCTAAAATACATGATCGCTAAATCGTCGTTGGTCGTAACATAGAAAACTTACAGCATAGCTGACCACAAACAGGAGCATTGACATCGATTATGCTTGCATAAGTAATATTTAAATCTTCGGTATTTGTGAGATCTAGCTATCGTCGTTGTCTAATTATCGTCGTTTATTCTCGGTGCGCCTCGAGCAGGCATAACCGATGTTAAGGCACATGCTTGTGGTCAGTTATGTCTTTAGTTTGTCTAATTAATTTAAGATGCAGTAGCACGCTGAGAAAGATGTTAAAATAAATAAATGTTGAAGTAATCTAGCTATTTCATAATTAGAAAAATATATATCTATATGTTTTCTTTTTTATGCTTTTATTATATTACTGGTTGCCTGGACATGAACCTTATGTATCGCTCGTGGTTTTATTTGCCGCTGCTTGGTTACCGCTCGCTTTATAATAATACAATATTCGGCTAACTCATTTAATTTGTACAATTTTGACAGCTTTGTAAATAATATTTTTGTTACCTTTAACACGCAATGAATATTTAACCGATGCATTAAAATTAAAACTACAATCTTTTTCGTTATTCGTAAGTCCTTCATGTCGTCTCCGGACGCAGACCCTCGATCCCCCCACATCTGCTGACTTTCGTTAATTAGTTGTCGAAATATCGCATATGACATTTCATAACGAAATAATCAACCATTATTTAGACGTAATAGTAACTGGAACCCCATTGATTTTTTTTTCAAGTTATAAATGTTTGACATTTTAACAAAAAGAATGATGAAAACTGACATTTCTGAAATGATCCACAAAACAAACACATAATCCGCCGTCATAAACCACGGTGATTTGGAGAAATGAAAAATGAATTTTGAGCAAACGTTAGTTTAATAAGTCTTATCATCAAAATTCCTCGCATATCGACACGAGGGGTTTAAATCCTGTTGTGATTAAAAAAAAATAACGTTTTAATTTCTCCAAATTAAAATGTATTATGATGGAAGGTAATTATGCTAGGTCAAGCATTTTCTATTTTTTTTATTTTCATTTTAACTTTTTGGGAAGTCTAGCTGTCTTTGACCCTAATAATGTTGCCCCCCTCACTTCCTCAAAACAAAAACAAAAATGGCGAATTGCGAATAGTAATTGGTTGAGTATCGACATTAGGATTGGAGCACTGGACGGATTTTCGTGAAAAGGTTCGGCATTCGATTACCGACATGCATGTAGGAATTTTTCACTGTATACCGACAATTTTTTTTTTTCCGCGTCTAATAACATATCTGGAATTCGCCGTTGTTTCTTTCACTCCCAGTTTGCACTCTACGCAGTCTGTGGCGTGGCGCCTCAGTCGTGCTTGACCTGTCGCGGTTTGGACTTGAGCGACTTGAATCCCATGCTGCGCATGATCTTGGGATGGATGTAGGCCCTGTAGAAGTACCAAGCGAACAGCACGGCGTAGGAGGCGTACATGATGAAGGCCACCTGCAGGTTGGTGTGGGACACGCGACAGGCCACGCCTTGGATCTTGGATCGTAGCACGTAGAAGTTGAGGAAACAGCCGAACACCATCTGCCCCAGCTGGAGCGCCGTGATGGCCATGCTCACCGATCGCGGGACTCTAACGGAGGCCGAACGCAGCGTGTAGTACGAGTACATGATGGAGTGGATGGAGAGGTTGATCCAGCCGAACCAACGCCCGGTGGAGGCGCTGTTGGAGAACGAGTACCAGGTGTAGATGAGGACGGTGGAATGATGGTAGTAATGCAGGAAGATGAGGGGCTGCTTGCGGAGGATCACGAAGGCCGTGTCGCCCAGCTCGATGACCTTGGACAGGGCGAACAGGAAGGACCAGAAGGCGCTGACCCGGCTGAGGGAGAAGTGGTCGGGGTTGCAGACGGTAGCGTGGAATCCATGTTCCCGCAGCAGGAAGTAGAGCTCGGGGAAGGTCCTCACCGTGGCGCAGATGCTTAGCACGGCCAGCGACAGGTTCCACAGGAAGAGCGGGCCCCGTAGCTGGAACTTGGGCCGCGAGGCCATGTAGGAACGACCGGCGAAGATGAGCGAGACGTAGGCCAGCACGTAGAGGAAACTGTGGCGCCAGTGGTCGGCCATCCAGGCCAGCGAATCCCGGTACACGAATTCATTCTCGAACTTGAACACGTGCGTGTAGTTGAGGTGGGGAATCTCGGTCAGCGACAGCTCCATGGTGTAGGTTCACCGGACGGCTTCCTCTCGGAGAGGCGGTAGGTACTGTTATGTTGTTGGGGTGTAGTAGGCGCCGGGCAACGCGGAACACAACACTGCGAGATATACGATATGTGAGCGGGCTGTAATCACCGTCACACCGGCGTACGTGCACGCGCGCAGGTCAATGAAACGGAACGGTCGACTTTTTTCCCCTAGTCGGAATTTTTTTCTTCTTTTTTTTTTTTTTTTCCAAATCACGAAAGTAGCAGAGGAGCTACCGTTTTTCGCGATGCGCGCTCGTTGGCTTTACGGTAATCGGTTCTGGATAGAGAGCGGTATATTGGCCGACGGGCTGCCGCACAACGTTGGAAAAAGGAGGGAAGCCAAAAAAAGGTGTTGTCGTCAGTTGCACGCGCGTGGAGATAATTTTTTCGGCGTTGTGTTTTTAGCTTCTTCGGCCGATAGGCGCGCTGATGAAGATGGTGATGATTCCGGTCTGGTTCATCCTATATATTTAAATGGCCGTTGTGCGCACGCGCCGTCGACGTCGTTGTGTTGCGCTCGATTTCGCTAGATTTTCGCGATTAACGCCGCGTGAGCGTTTTGGTGTGTGTATGCAGATTGATTCGGGGTGTACCCCAATACGTGTGTAGCGCACGCGGAGCGCTCTCTCGCTCTCGCACGTTCTCCTTCTAACGGGGTGGTGGTGGTGGTAGGAGCTAAGGGATGGTCGGAGAAAATGCTGTGGTACGCGTGTCGTTGTTATTTGTAGTGGAGATTAATTGGTGACTGGTGATCCTGTCGGGAAAACATTATTTTGTAATCAGTAATCACGAAACCGTGGGCTACGCCATTTGTATAATTGATGATGTCATTGTCAATTGTATTCAGCAATTATATGTCCTGCCAGGGGTGCCCGAGCGACGTTTATTGGATGTCTCATCCCCTTCCCCCCCTACCCCGATCCACCCAACTTGTATTACGGACTAATAAAAGTTAAACGCGACCTCGCTTGAGCACACTGATTGAATCACGCCGGTGAGCGAATAGAGGGACGTCATGTAGTTGATCGTTAATTCTTGCGTTAATTTGTTTTAATCATGACTGCATTTCCAACGTGTCCAACGAATACGAATTCGGAGGAAGGGAAATTTATTGAGCGTATTAAACGAATAAAACTTCGCTTTCACCAATGCAATACGCTCAAACTTATGATAAAGTCTGACAGGGCACTTCCAGTGTACAAGTTGTCCAGATGACAATGTGTTTTTAACATTCGGAGGAAGTGATAAATTGGTGTATGTATTGATAAAATGAAATGAAAGTAAATATACACTGCATATTGGTGATAAATGTACATTGTGTAAATAGGCACGAAATAGTGAAGATAACCACTAAAGTAAATAAATAATGGAGCCATTGTATCAACAATTTGGCAGATTCATTTTCTGATAGTTTCTCTTTTAAGACGTCCGGAAGGAGGTTTGATTTGATTATTTTTTTATTCCTGATTACTGAAGTGAACATTTTTTCTTCTTCTTTTAAGCTTGCATTTTGTTTCAATGTCGAGTTCATCACGTCAGCAAGCCTCCTGTTATGCAGGTAAGAAAATTCTTGTCGCGACACCCGAACCCATTCAGACAAAAAATGACACGCACAGTCTCCGTTTTCAATTGAAATTCCTAAAGTGATTCGAGATGGGGTGGCGTCGGGCTTTTCTCTGTCTCTATTCAACAGTTCGTGGCGAGCGTCGCAACCGTGGTAACCGTGATACATAACAACGCCCTCCAATTTCGAATAACCTCGAAACTGTCAAACAAAAACAAACAAAAAAGGAAAAAGAAAATGGGGGTCCTTCTTAGATAAGAGAAGAAAAAGAAAAAAAGGAGAAATGGTGTCACACAATGACACGTGCATCTTCACTATTCAATTCATAACTCTTTTTTTTTTTTTTTAATTTACCGCGACAATGTCAACCAAGAGCAGCTGACATGCCAAGCAGCTAGCATGTATACTCGCTCGCGACTTGCAATCAATCGCAAACCGCAGACAAACCCCGTTGCCATGCACTCATAAACAATGATTTCAACGGCATAGAGTACGGCGCCATCTGACGGTAAAATTTATTGTTGTACACAGGAAAGTCCAAGGGTGTAGAACCGTTCCATAGGCACAAATGAAAATCACCACACGCTCGATTAATTGCAAAGGAATATTTTTTTAATTCACAAGGAATTCGTCAGAGAATATGGCCACTAGTGTGTCAGCCAATTAAGTTCTAAAATTGCGTTGAAAAATTAAATAACTACCCCACCGAATTAAATTTAATTTTTGCTTATTTTTAAATCGCAGGAACGAAGAACGTCCTTGATATGTGATTTTGGAGCAGGAACAAGAAAATTCTTGCTCCAACCCATTTATGAAGAAACGAGGAACGTCCTCGATCCTTTCTTTATGGACGTGTATGATTTCGGAGAAAATTTAATTCCTCCTAGTGCGATAGCGCATATTTGATAGTACGTCGCGGAATGATAAAAACTGAGATTGAATCCTATCGTCTATCTTTTTAACAAGCTATTGGTCAATGAGACCTCACCACCACATCCCCCCCTCCCTCTCCCAACCTTCACGTACCTAAAAAAAACGACATACATGTAAAAAATTATTATAAATTAGCTTTAACTCCGGCTTCGCCCGGTTGTGTATTGCGCCATGCGTACCTTCTGTCTTTTGTTGAATTATTTTTGACACACGTTAATA
>JAUJYS010005747.1:0-10829 GCA_033995665.1 Melogona broelemanni
ACTGCCCGTCCACATTGCCCGTATCCGTAGCACGAATCATCCTTTGATGTTTCGGGGAAATACCGACTCTTCGCGGAAACAGCTCCGATCCGATCTTTCTGTTATTTTGATACGGGCATTTGATACAAATGTGGACGCACCTTTACAGGGAGCCCAACTGTTTCGGGCGTAAGCGCGTCACTCAAATGACGCACAACAAACTTTTTTTTTTTTCGTCTAAGCGCCATATTGATGAAAACGAGATTTATCGACTTAATGTCAATAATTATGCCAATGACGGAAGTATTGTTTGCCCAAATAGTTCGTGACAGGGCTGCCTGGACAGAACAAGCGTTTCCACTTAGTGAGGCTCTTAGCGATTTTTCGCCTGTTGACGTATTTAGTTGAGCGAATTTTGCTTCACGATCGAATGACGGTCGCGATATTAATTAGGTGGATGCTATGTGGGGGATGGAAGGGGGTACGTTTATCTTGCGTCATTCATTTTACTAATTACTAATGAAGTTATGCGGGTCCCTCATTGTTTTATGAGTTACGCGATCGGCTGTTGAATGCGTTGCGTGCTTCGCTTTAGGAAATTAGTTCTAGGAAGAATCCTCTGGGCTCTGTTTCGCTACATATAGGGGCGCTTGCTGTGTGACTTAGGGGCACATGTCAACGCGCTTTGATTTACGACTTGACGAAGTATATTAAAAACAAAATATGATCAGGTGTGCTGGTCAATGTAAACGGACGCGCAACAATTGTCTATTCCTAGTTTGTACATGCCCAGCTAAAAGTAATTTCTTTATTTCAAGAAGTTGGCAATATACGTTAAACTGTACAAAATAAATTTGACGATTCTGAAAAGATTCTGAGAGGAGAAATCTTTCTCAGAAGATTTTGAGAAGATTCGAATGATTTTGTGATTAAGCGAATAAGTATCATTAGAAGACGAGATTTGTGGTTAATTGAGTGAATAGCATCTTCAATAATCATTTTCGATTGGTAGCATCACCTAAAATAAGTTATCTTAATATTATATCCGGTAACTACCAAAAATCTGATTGACCTGTTCAGACGCATACCAAATTAAGAAATTAGGTTTTGTACTGCATCACTTCCTATGCGTTCGCATATCTACTCAGTACGTAATGCCATATGTTGACCTCGCACTTATCTACAGCCAAGTTTAAATCCTGTCACCTCTGCTAAGACAGAATTTTAATGCGCAGCACGTTGCCCAAAAGTGCATAAATAATTAGTGGCATCCTTTCACGCCTGGCGAGCAAAGTGTTGGCACCTCGAAGTATCATTAGATGGTGCCGATACAGATTTATTATAGCGGAAATTTTTTTGTTTTTCAAGATTCTGCTAAATGCACAAAATAATAACTAAAATGCATCGAGCTCATGACCTCGCCTGATAAGACGGTGAAGTGGTGAAAAAGTTTAAAGGGTTACACAATGCATAGAACAACGTGCACGACAAAAAAAGAACATCAAATGGCACTTTGATCATTTGTTGATCAACTGCATGTTGTCACTGTAGCAGATCCCAGTCGGCACGCTGACAGTCCAAAGTTGCCACCCTGTTTACTTGAAAGCATCACCCGCTACGATGATTGCATCCGGGTTTTGCGTTTTCTGTCCCGGCACAAGCTTTAGTGCGTACACCTAATACGAATACGATACCGCTGGAAAGTTAGGCGCTAAAAGCTGCCGTCAACTGCTGCTGATTTACTCTTAGGGATAAGCAAGTTTCCGGCGCACAAAGCTGCTCAAATATTAATTCGTATATCGTCGCTGCATTTTTTTTTTTTTTTTGGGCGACAATTTTTTTTTTGTCTATATTAGACTAACAGTTACGGTAGTATGTAGGCTAGCTCGACTAAAATCACTACTGCAAAAAAATCTGGGGAACGTTAAAGCAAAGGCTGAGACTGGAGAACTAGGTAAATAGTAATTATACGGTTCTAGTTGTATTTATCTCGTGTGCTTTGGCTTTCTGATTCCTCTTCCGCATTGAATAGAGCTTGGCGCACTCTGAAGAAGAGAACATCTGATGAAGTAAAAGACACATCTTGAATATCTAGACATTTTCACACGATGAACCAGAGATTCACTAAATATGTGCCCATACGGATAATAACATAAGATACTTCTATTTGATCAACTAATCTAGCAGTTATTTATCCTGACGCAGGCTCTCGTTTATTTGATACTCAAGGTACTGGTGAAAATGTGCCTCTTACAAATTGTCTTTAGCGACACGAGGGACACCCACAATCATGTAGTGATATTCACTACGGTGATCAGGAATAATAAAAACAAGCAAAGGCAAAAAACTTCGTTTTTAGGAAAAAACATTTTTATTTTGGAGATGCTGACAGAAAAGCGCATTCCCGAATTTCTCGAGCGTGATTAAAGTAACGTGAGGTACACTATTTACAAAAATGGATTAACATAAAAATAAGGTTCTAATATTAAGGGTATCACAGGCAATATATTTTACATCCTCGAATTGCTCGAAAGGCGATGTGTGAGGATGCAAGTGTAATTCAATTCAGAGTATTTTCTGACATACTGGGTAGGCATTCTAGAGTGTATGCCTAGGACGGCTGACCAAGCCTGATAAAAAAAAATGGAAGAGGCGAAAGAAAACTACATATGTGAAGTCAACCGAAAACAGCTTAGTTATACATTTAAAAATGTTCCACGCGTTTTACCCACCAAAAAAAAAATTCAGGTCTCCAGGACAAACGCAACCTGGTCAAAAAAAGGCGCCAAAAAGTTGAAACAAACAAATAATCAAGATGCAAATCATTTTAATAAAAGGTTTTTTAAAAACACTCCGTGTGATCGCTGATCGGCTCCGTGTGATCGGCTGAGTCATCTCAGTAATAAAATGTTCAATTTTATTTTTGCTCCTGATATAAGTTTCGATGCTATGGTTGTGATGTTCCCGTTCAGCAACTCAAGATTCGTCTTTGGGCTATGGTTGTGATACTTCTGTCGTTGTACAAGCACTATTCGAGGACTTCCTATTTCTAGATAGTACTCAATCCTCCACCAGATTTCGTATGTCATTACATGGACATGGATTTATGACCACTATATTCTTCGGTATTATGCTTGTCGAATAGTTGGAAGTGGATTAGGTGGGATCACTCAGCTTCGATGACTTTTATCGAAACATCTGGTGCGGTTAAGTCGGTTGCTAACACTAGTAAGTTGTCACTTGGAAGTCAATATATCGAACCAGTTCATGTTTGCGTTTTGTTCGTACGTTACGTGGAACAATATTTCACATCTTATAGAAAAATTAAATAAATTATTGGAATGTTTATTTAATTTTTTAGGTGAATTTTCAGAAACATCGGTTTCTGTGCAATAATAATTAATATTGATGCTAAATATTTTTAGATTGCATTCTGAAGCAATATACAGTGTACAAAGTAAGCAATACACGTGAGCATATCAATAATTAAGCAAGCAAGCTTAAGTTAAGTTTAAATGTTTTTAAAACGTTAAAAAATTTAAAGAAAATGTCAATAAATTGAGAATATAACGAGTAACATTGCTCCACTCATCCAAATGACCACGCAAGTGGCCGACGATCGAATTAAATGAAGCTGGCGATTAAATATTACATCGGCTAAATAAAATCTACCTGCTTGTTTCTTGGGAGTACCCCTGTACACACCCAGACGATAGAGAAGTTCGATCTACTTTTGCGCGCGCCAACTCTAATATCTAGCAAAGAGGCCCCGATATGCATTCTCGCTCTTATGTGCGTGGCGCGTGCGGGTTCGCCTAGGTGAAGGCCAACTATTCCATATAGACCGGCACATGTTTTATTGGAGTTTCCCTCGTTTCTAATTTCGCAGCATTTGATAGTTTCCATGGCAACTTCAATGAAAATTTTAGCCGGTTTCCAGAGAAACACGGTTCGCCTGCCTTGCCCAGGCTTATTGCCTGGAGATGCGGGACGCGAATGGGAGAACGCGCGGCTGCGACGGTGATATATATATATATGCGGCGACCTTATATGTCGTGCTGCGTCACATCTGTATGGGCGACATCACACTTGCTTCGGTTGAGTGAAATGGCAGTTAAATGATCCCGATTCCATTTGTCATTAAGAAAATGAACGCGATTAAAATTATTTCAGTATAGTCGGATACTGTCAGATAGTTTGTCCTTGCATTTTGCTCGTCTCTCAACTCGTCTCACAAAAATCTATCAAAAAACACATTTCCAACAACGATAATTAATTACCAAAAATACCTCCAATAATTACTTTGAACACAATACCTAGTCTCACTTAGTAAACACCTTAAAGAAAATTCTTATTTAACATAATTTATAAAACGTTGCCAGGTATGTAATGCAACCGGCTGCGGTGCGGCGGTCCCAGGTTCGATTCACATGCACATGCTCTCGTTTATTCCATTCCGGGGGTGCTGGTAAAAATGTGTCCCTCGGACATTTCTTAAGCAACACGATGTGTATGGAATCTCATGCAGTGATATTCACTACAGTATTTGAAGTAGTGACGAAAATAGTTAGGTTTAAAAAAAAAATATTTCGAGTGGGATTGAGTTCATTAACCGAGGGTAGGATGAGTGTTCCTAACATCGAACAAATACTAGCGCGAGAATATTAAAAGCTATCCGGGTGCAGTGTACCGGACCCTGGCTCTCCAGCCCTTGAGCTTGGCGTAGCACTCGTCTGGCGTGTTACAGCCATCCACACCAACCCTTTTATTAATAATTGTGTGTAGCCCGGCTGCCAGAAACCCCACAAGGTGCCGACACCTCACTCTGCCTCTCCGCCAATTGGCCCATGTTCTTCCAAGAACCTCCCCATCCCTTTGTACTTTTTTTTTAAATAAATCACCGTAGTGCCTAGTGCACTACAGGATTACTGCACCCTCATAGGTATGTATATACACAAGGGCTGAGGCAAATGCCCCTCGCACATCTCCATAGACAAGTTTATAAGTCCATGTGTTCATGGAAAATTCCAAAGTGCCACTTTATTGTAAAATCGAAAATGTGATGTTAAAATAATTATACCTAGAAATTATGTTAGCTTGTATGAAATTTTGCTACTAGTCTTAACATGGCATCCCTAATATCGTTACTTCAGCACTTTATTATCAACAAAGTGTGTACAGTTGATCCAAAATTTAAACCAATTTCATAATATATATTTTAAAAAGCTTGAGGATTAGGAATGCATCACCATAATACCATGTGACCGTAGCTATCGACATTATGTTGATCACGTTATTGGATGGAAAATGTAATCAAATTTTTCCTTTTGTTATTGCATGCCGTCAAAATGATTTATGAAAAATGGTTGTATGAATTTGAAAGAATGTTTGGGATTACGTCTGCGGCATGAAAATAATTTTCTGCTTCCTTTTACTGAAATACAAAGGCAGTTTTCAATTTTGTTGACAAAGTTCACACCTGCCGTTTCCCATTTGAACGAGTTCGTTAAGCTTTTCACTAATGCCGGATTAATTTAGTTTCCTTATTATGAGCGCTACGCGGAATTCACATATGTAGGTCTTTCTACAGGGTGGGCAAAACGTCATTATATTGCCAAGGGGGAAAAGTTGCTGTTAGGCAGTGATGTTTTTAGCTGTTTTGGTGGTAATGCCCGTTGACGGTTACATGTACATGTATTTAAGATTTCCTAATGCCAATAGACCGACTAGAGCTGATGTTAATTTTTAATTTGGTTAGGCGCGCTATTTCAATTAACGTTTAGTTAGTGTGGCGGTAATTGAAATGGCTAGCTACGGCTGAATAACACTGCTCTATAGCTCTTCTAAACTATAAATAGTTAATCAATTTGATCACGACTGCGAGATCCAGATCTTTGATGTGATGCGCTAATATACAAAAGCGGGTAGTCGGGTTAAAAAATCAATAGGTGCGTCTGCGTCGCCGCATCCACTCTTGTGAACATTGATTTGGGAAATTGCGCTATCATGCTAAAAGGTCGCTTTATTCTCTTAAAAAATTGTCTAGATGGCGCTGTGCTCTCGTATATAGACGAAACTCGTCAAAAATATTATAATTATTTAACTTAAAATTCTCTATATCTACGTAAATATATAAATTAAAACTATCATACGTTTCGTCGCAGCCCAGTTGATATTGCAACAGACTGCGTTGAGATGGTCCTGGATTGTAATCCCGGCGCATTTATTCGATTTACGGGTTCTGGTGAAAATTAACCCTCAGTCATAGTTAAAGCAACCCGAAGTTTACTAAGTCATCACCTTCACAAAAAAAAATCTACACATCCGTTGTATCTGGTAGTCTAGTAATTTCTCCTATATCCATATCCAAAATCAAATATCAAACCACCATAGAAAAATTCTATACATTCAATGATATATTTTTATAAACTAAAAATATGGGACCAGTTTTTATTCACTTGCACCAGTGTGTGGTCTCGAGTTCGATTCCCTACGCAGGCTTTCGTTTATTCGATCCTGATATACAGATGAAAACCAAAGGTACTAAAGGGTACATAATTTCCTGCTGTGATATTCATTGTAGTGATGGGAATTTCTCCACTAAAAAAATGTGAAAGTATGTGTTTGTACGTACATATTGTATGTGCATGTGTATGCATCTTATATATTATGAAAGAACATCTTGTTTATTTTTATGCATGTATTCTGTCATACATCATGCATCAAATTGGTACAACATGGGTTGAGGCTTCATAACGCCTTGATAGGTCAAATAAGCTCACGGTTGCCCGTTTTCCCCCTAAATTTCATCAACGCACATTATAATGATCTGACATTCCACAAGATCGCGGTGCACTCAGGTACCAGATGCCGCAGCGAGTGTGGATGGCCCCCGCGGTTGATCAGAGGAGATGGAGAGACATCGTCGACATATGGACGCCCGTGTGCACCCTGCATTGTATTTAACAGCTGAAACTCATCCTTTCCCTTTCACATCTTATTATTCCGCCCTGGTGGGCAAATTTAATGATGAGTTTGGGATAGAGAAAGGGAGGGACCCTTCTCCGTGTCTTGTTTTCTTCCTCTCGCCCTTCAACCTGCCCACACTGCCTCTTCCGTTAGCCCGCATGTAAAAGCGGTGTGCTGCAGGGGGGCGCTCAATATTAGCGGTGTGATCGTGCGATGCATTGTCTAGACACGTGAAGGAATACAAGAGTCCTGGTATGCCGAAATACACTACTGAGGTTTCGCAACTATACGCAGGGTTTCGTCATTATTACAATATAGGATGAGATGCTCGCCTGTGACCTACTGTCAAGTTGAGGCATATCTGGAGGATTTTGTAGCACCCAGTTTTACAACTACCTGAAGTTTATGAATATTTTTCATTTTGATTTTTAATTTGTACTTGAAAAATTAGGATTCGAAAAAAATAAAAGTTTTCTTTTTTGATCTTTCTCTCAGCTAAAGCAATTTTTCGTTTATAATGTGCGTACAAAAATTTCGTAGAGTATGCGAAATGTTCAGATGCAATACATCTTTGATGCATACTATGGTAGCAACTAGATAAATTGACCCTCGGGATCGACAACTCAGTCGAGGAAACTATGTTTTCGGGGTCTCCGGAATAGATAGTTTCCACGTTACGCAAGGTTTATCAAGCAGAATTTTTTTTCCCCCTTCCCTTTGTGCTCCTATTTATCGGAATCTACTGTATATAATTCAACTGGTTCTCTTTCTCTTCAACCCTATCTCGGTATCTTTCTCTTTCGTTTACCTGCTGTTCAATTTTCGTCGAAGCATAAAACGCGATACTTACCGGCGGGGAGTCCCGTCCACTCGAGAAATCCCCGAGGCGAAATGTTCCATGCCTGATACGGCGAACAGCGAGACCTGAACCGGCTGCTCGCTCTTGAAAAGAAATGAGGGATGTGGGGTCGGACGCTACAAGGTCGACTTCGTCCCCCCCCCCCCCTTTGTGGTCTGTCTGCGCAAGTAGCAACGGATGAGAGGTGTTTATAATTTGTTTCTACATCGAAATTCGGAAAATTTTCTTAAGATTGAAAAGTCCACGATGAGAAGCTATGCGGTACTGGCACTTTATAAGGAGTAAAACGAACAAATGGATTTTGTTTCAAGAAAGTGTATTGTGGGGTTGACATTTTGTTGGGGGCAGCAACGTCACCGGATGGTTCTCGGAAAAGCCATGCGTTCCTGACACTTTATAAGGGGCAAATGTTTTTTGGAAAAATAAAAAAGTACTGTATAAGTGATAAGAATAATTTTGCTAAAACCGCTTGTTTCTCAGTTTAAAAAAAAATGACATGCATCACTTCGCATTTAACAGCCGAGATACTGATGGCATGCTACCGTGGATACAATATCTTTAAATGTTGGCGAAAATTTTGTTCTGTCTCGATATTGTCTCGGATGTTTTGATGTTTATTTAGGGATCGGTACTGTCTGGTAACTAATATTATGTTTTAAATAAATCAGGATCTTTTTCCAAGTGTTGATATATAAGTTTGTTCTGTTAAGTTCTGTATCAGTTCATTCCTAATGGCAATCTGTCTTGACTGGTCTCGAATAGGGAAGGCAAGATAAAGTCCATGGTACAGAAATGACCATATATCTGGTGATCACCATCGCTATCCCACAGCATTTCACGAACGGGGGCTTTCAGCGTTGGTGTACTTACACATAGTCCATCCAATACAACCGCATTCATAGCCTCCAGTCACGTGAAACTCAGCGTCGCGTCATCTCAAACTTTGCTTTTACCGGTCTAAATAAATGAGGGCCAGTACGGGAGCTTGTTTAACTATGCACGCGCGAGCTCGTTGTCATCGAGCTCGATTGCATTTGCGGGCAAACATCCGGGACATTGTGTCCGTCGGGAGCCAGCCGGGAGGCGACACTTGAACTATCACACGTAGACACACGCGTGTCAACACGCTTCCATGTCGCCCAAACCCGTGATAAATGGCGGCTTGGTGGCTACACCGCCATAATTGAGGCTCTGTTTGCATTTGTAATTTATCACGTTAACTACTACCGAAAATCCGATTTCTGAAAATACCCCGTAGATTTCTGTTTACTTAATGGATAGTGTCTGCTTGTAGATCACTGGAATGTAAGTTTGAGCCATAGATTTTAGAGGCTGGCTTTATGGCTACGAATTGAAACGCATGATTATGCAATGTATTTCATCTATGTCGATGTACATTTAAATTAGCATCTTATATCTTAATTACCTGTATTTCAAACTTAAACTGAAATGCAGACAAAGTCTTACCGAACCATCAAGATTACCTGGTAGCTTGTACTGACACTTCGAATATTTTAATGTTTGCCTGGAAATACTCGAGTATAATATAAGAGAGAGTGTATCAAAAACGGCTCCTAAAAATCACTTTCTTGTACTGGAGTATAGATGTGCAATTTCATTTGAGCTACGTGTTTAAGAAATGAGTAGCCGTACATTCGCAGCAAACTAATGTCTGCAAATGACACATCAATATGAAAGGAAATTTGTGGAAAACGAGTAAGAATCTTCGCAAGCAGGGAGATTAAAGTTCGAAAATAAATATTTATGAGACAGAAAATAGAAGCCCTCATCTATCTAGAAAGAAAGGTGCGGCGTGTCACAGGAACGAATAAATTCTACCATTGTTTACCACATATTTGATGCAACGGGGGAATATATAGGGAAATTGAGTAGATGATAGATGTGCATAATCCTGGGCGTTCACCGTTTTATCTAGTGGAAATTTTGTTTTCTACACGCTCTCGCATCAGGCGGTTTTTTTGTTCGCTTTTTTCTTCCCATACATTTCGCGCTCAGAGTCGATGTTTGAACTGACTAGCGATCCGTAAACGTAATAAAACGAATTTGTGCAAATAGATAGAAATATGTTATTTGTCACGTTTTATCGACCCATGCTTGTGAATAAATCCATACAGTAGGACACATAACCAATTCAATGTGTTTTTTTTATTTCTTCATTGACAATTTGCAGTAGTTAAATGGACGTCCCCCCCTTACTTTGTGCTTTTGCTTGATCAGTTAATTTTAAATCCTGGAATTGTTTGTCTTGAGCTGAATAAATCCGTGAATATGGTGCTGGTATCGTATTCTGTTATCCTCCATTATTTCATTATCCTGCGTTATGTTTTTATTAGACACGAAACGAAAAACACTACAAATGAAAACTGGTTATATGCGTGGGCATCGCCTATTTTGTGAGTGCATTTTTCAACATAATGTATGCTTTTAACCATAGCAGTGTTTGCTCTTGTAGAAACGAAAAACCTAAATCGTTTTCCATTACTGAATCGATGCCGTGATTGAGCGAGTGGTTTTATTTTTGTTTCGCTTCTTTAGGCTCACGAATCTCAAGGTAGTGCTCGGGTGGTTAAAAAGGGTCTTTTAAAAAATCGTGCTTGCATTTGGGAAGTCTTAATTGGTAGAAATAAGAAGGGATTGGGACGAACCCATGTTGATCCCGTTTTCTTTTGCCGCAGCACTGTTAGTGAAGTATGAGTGCTCTCGGCGTATCCTGTTAAGACAAAAAGTTCCTGTAAGCACTTCCCTTTAAAGAAGTAAGATACCCTGTAACTCTAAAAAACGCAAATAAATGAAAATTTGTTCTAAATGGCTTTTGTTTTAATTGTGCCAAGCTAGAGGTTACTGAATACTAATTTTTTCATAGAGATCGATACTAATTTTTTCAAAATTAAAATCTGTAACTAAACTTTTTTTTTTTTTTTAATTTCACCGTAGCGCCGAGTGCACTACAGGAAT
Organism: Melogona broelemanni; assembly: GCA_033995665.1. NCBI lineage: Eukaryota > Metazoa > Arthropoda > Diplopoda > Chordeumatida > Chordeumatidae > Melogona > Melogona broelemanni. The sequence continues at coordinate 10,784 of JAUJYS010005747.1, forward strand.
ACTGCACCCTCGTGTCTCTATGGAGATATGTGAGGGGCAGGGAAGG
>JAUJYS010005748.1:0-10828 GCA_033995665.1 Melogona broelemanni
CTTCCATTAGGGAGTCCAGAGCTTAGGAGTGGATCCTGCAGCCTGGCTATTCCAGCTGCCATTCCCCTTCCCATCCCATCCCTTCCCTTCCCTGCCCCTCACATATCTCCATAGAGACACGAGGGTGCAGTAATCCTGTGCATCCAATCACTAGGCATTACAATGATTTTTTTTTTTTTAATTAAAAAAAATTTGAAAAATCGTATAATGCAGCACGTTAAAAAATAAAATAACACCCAAATATGAGGTGAATATATATGTATATATATTTTTTTTTTAAGTCACCGTAGCGCCTAGTGCACCACAATATACCTATAAATTGTTATACCTTGCTATCGGCAATGTCTTCTGACTTGAGATCCATCATAACTAAGTTCATTGCATTCGCTTACTCTTCTTTTCTTTTCGCCCACCGCACAGGCGATTTAAATCATTTAAAAAAGTCTCCATGCCCGCATCAGATGCAACTAGTATTATTGAACTCAGTTACCGCCGACCGCGCAAGCCATTGAATTCGTTTTTAAACAACTCTAATGAGAACATGAAAATTTAACAACGCATTTAAACACAACAAACACATGCATTTTTTAGGGACCTGGCTATCCGTAAATAATTGTGGCACTCATTCTATGATTAAAGACCTTAATGAGAGCAGGGGGAATCGTCGAATGGTTCCCTGATACTAACGAATTAAGATGATATTTCCTACCGTGTTATCCCTGGCCCCCTCTATATTTCGAGGGCTTAGGCAGTCCCACGACGGTCGGGCAGGAGGCGGGCCGTGGTGTAAGAGCGCCTGACGTCCACCAGCCCAAACTGGCGGCTGGGAACAAACTAGTGAAACCCAACTGGTGGCTGGATGTAGAAACAAAATTGAAAAACGTTTAAATTATTTCATAAAAAGTGACTTTTCCCAAATTTTGGACGACTTTCCCTGACTTTTTCTGCCAAAATTAATTTCCCTGACTTACCCAAAAGTAATTTCTCAGACTTCCCAGGTGAGTATGATCCATGAAAAAGCAAAACTTTTCTGCTCGTTGACTCGTCTAAAAAACGCGAGGTTGCATACAAGCCGTTGCAGTGAACAAAATGCAAAAGCCCGAAAGAAAAACGTTGTAACGGTCATCAGATAAGTAGGGTCAAAGAATAATCAAATCCGTCGCACTGCTTAAAAAATTGCAATAAAAGTAATGCTCTATATTCTGCGTAATGAATTGACAACCCCTATCTTTGACAAGAATTGGACAATTGAATCTTAATTTTATCTAAATTTTTATCGATAGTGCCGTGGGCTTAATTTATTACTATGTATTTATCCGTTATCCTTTTTTCGCCGGTCTGCGAGTTGGATATTATAATAGAAAAATTATAGACAACAAATGACCACAAGAATGGATATTATTATTTCCATCGGACTTTGTATACTTGTCAGTAAGCACGCGGACACCAAAAGTACCGAACACTGAGCTCTACCATCGAAACTCTTTGATTCAGTCATCGCGCATGCGCATGCAAAAATTGAATATTTGCGTCGCCTGTGTTTTTTTTTTTTTTTTTTTGTTTGTCAGTGCATCTCAGCATTACCATTTCGAAGTCGTAATGGGACGCACAGAAGAATAGAGAAAAAAATTGGAAAGGGTTAAAAAGTTAATAACCTCAGTTTGGACATCCGTGAAAAAATAGATGTACTAAATATGCAGACACACCGCGAGGGGATCTTCGTGCTTGCTGGCAGTTAGTTGTTGGCGTTGAAAAATTAAAAATTCGAAATGGCTAGTTGGTACAAAAACAAAACAAAAAAATACCTTTATTCTTTTGCTCCAGACAGAGTATATAATCTGGCTAGACGTCGCTCACGTGACCTTTTTTTCTTTTTTGGAAAAATAAAATCTCTGCCCACAAGTGGAGAGCTAAGATAGATTCAAATATATTTACGGTTAGCAAACCTCAATTCTTAGAATTGAAGAAAAAAATATTACTGTTCTTCACTTTCTGACGCCATGTCCTGATCAATAAACAGAATGGAGGCGCCACCGACAAATGATAATTTATCAATCTGGTCGCTAGGTGCGTTTCTGTTTTAGAGCAAGATCGCCACGACACTAGCGACCGATGGAAGAAACCTACGTTTTTGGTAGATGCCTCAAAGGCACCGTGACATAAAAGCGCTAGAAAAAATGCGAACATCCATGCAATCCACATTTTTTAGATTTACATAACACTTATTAAATCTACGTTTTGGAATAAATTGGAGTTCGCGATCTGGGTACTTAGGGGCGCCAAAGTCTAAGCGAAATTCATCGATATATGCACACATGGGTCTGATAATTTTCAATTCATTAAACTACAGTAAAAAATTGGATTGGATTGTGCTTATTGCCTTTTTGCCTATGCCTCTTCGATAAAGCAGAATTAGCACCGATCGTATTTTCTAATTACTCGCGTATTTAAATCCGATCTAAATTCAGTGTACTGACGGGTTTATTTTTCATAATTTAGTGATTCGTCACTGCGTGTTTTTCGCAGTTCCTCGGGATCGAATAAACGAGAGCCCGTGCCGGGAATACAATCCGGAACCGTATGATATTCTCATAAACTGTTAATTCAAACTCTTTAGAACTTTCAACTTAGTTTACCGATCAATTTCAATAGAGGTCGTTCACTATACTGTATCCTGAGACCTCTCAGTGACTACTCTTTCAGTTATGATAGTTAAAAAAAAGAACTCAATAAAAATCGTGCGTGGCAACGCGTGGACAAAAACTCATACAAAAGCTGATGAGTCTGGAGATTTTATTTTTACAAGCCATCAGGAACGTCGGGGATGGCATATGAGGGTTGCACGAGGGTGGCATGAGGGAGAGTGGGGTCGTATCAATCGTGCTTTAAAAAGACCATAGGCCTATCAGTCTCAGTCACAGTCGACAGTAACTGACACAGAGCGTGGTTGTACGGGACAAATTATCTAATGGTTGTTTCGCAAGATAAAATTAAGCGGCACCTTTTTTTTAAACTTAATTTTAACTTTGAACAACAGACTTTATACTCTAGAGACGTTGAGCAATGGATTGCATAAATGGTTAAAAATAATCCGCGAACATTGTTCAAATTTTGCGAAATGTAATATTTTATTGTAAATACAAATACAATAAAAATTAATTACATTACTTTTTAATGTAATAGTGAATAGTTGAGCAAACGCCATGCGCCTACGAGGTGTTTTTTTTCAACCAATGCATTTTCGTGTAAACGAAAGAATCTCATAATCAGAGGGGAGAAATAATATTTAACTAATTAAAACAAACTATTTCAAGTAGTTGCATTAAATGTGGCAGTGAACACTTTTTATCCATCAGGTGCAGAAGAACAACACAATACACGATATTTCGACCGCGAGGTTTTTTTCAAGTGAATTTTTGAAAATCAGAATTTTATGATATCGATACAGTTAAATTAGTGAGACGATACTTCTGAAACACGGCTAACTCTGCTGTAAGGCGCTTGCCCAGCTTTTAAATTACAAATAAAAAAGACGGAAACATCAGAATCTATTGAATATTTTTTCCTGTCCAATCTAACGCTGTGTAAAACTGTAACCGTTGCCAAGTAAACTGTAAGGCGCGGCGGAAGTAGGGGTTTAACCCGAGATTGCACAACGTAACCAGCTATAAATATTCACTCTCCCGAAGATTACATTTTTAATCAAATCTGGTCGCGAAGACAAAGTTCCGAGAAAATCCTGCAAACGAGAATGACCCGAACGGGTGAACGGCTAAATAACTGGTGATCGATTAGGCAGGCTATTAAGGCGGCAGCACATCGACGAGGCTGACGTCTGGACTGGCCTAACAGACACAGACACAGATGAGCCAGGCGATATTGAACAAAACGAAACCAGAAACGCAATTGTTAAAAAAAAAGATGCAACAGTTTTATTTCCGCAATGACGGCATTAAGACAACGGTTATTCGTCACTAGCCAACAACAGACTTTTTTATCATCCTTGTAGAGTCGAGATCTTGTGTGTGCAAGAGATAAAAACGAACGGGAAAAAACCACCGTTCATCTTCATCAAAAATCTCGTTAGAGTCTGGCGAGAAAAGGAGATCAATTTTCGTGGGACATGCTGTTGATTTCACGAAATATCGATAGTACAATCTATTGGATGAAATATGAACGACCAAGTTGCGAAAGTTTGGTGAAATTTGGTCCATTTAGCCAAATTCCGTTAAGTTAGCCAGAATCGACATTAGTCGATTCTGACTATGTGTCGATAATGTAAACCCCGCTTGACATGTTCAAGATAAGATCAGTTTGTGCGATTATTAGAATTTTCTGAAAATTAAAAAACAAAAAAATACAAATTATATTAATTTAAAAATTATGTACCGATGGCTCAGTGGGTATGGAAACTCAATCCTCAAAATGGGTATGGAAACATTCTACGGAGTGGATGGTCCCGGTTACGATTCCCGGCACAGGCTCTCGTTTATTCGACAAGCCTGGGGTACTGGCATCAACCCTGAGATTCCATTAGGGAGTCCAGAGCTTATGGGTGGATCCCCTTCCCTGCCGCTCACATATCGCCACAGCGACACGAGGGGTATAAATCCTGTAGTAATAAGCACTAGTGATTTTAAAAAAAATTGTAACATTAAAAATAAAATTGTAATATTAAAAAATAAAATGATTATTTTGGTACAAATACGCTCGTATCATTTTAATTAAACCTGCCCACATATAAGCCCAATTAAAAGGACACGAAACGTGAGCACATTTTACACAAATGCAGACCTCAATGCAGCCAAGCCGGACTCTGATAATCGAGACCTTACACTTCATTGACTCACTAATCCATCGCAAGCCAATAAGAGCTAATAATAAACAACGGAAACATGAACACGCAAATGAAATCGAACGTAAAACTCCACTCCATATTTTTTTACTCTTTTTATTATAACAAGTATACTACAAATAAATTAAATAAATTAAATAAATATAGCTTCAGCATGCAAATAGACGGGGTCAGGCACGATGATAATTATAATAAAACAACGATTCTGCCGCAATCCCGCCAAATATTGCTTCTCTTGAATTTTGCAGAACGAGAACAAGGTATAAGAGGCGAGGTTATTCATTTTTGAATCAAAATTAAAACATTTCTTTTTGCAATAATATAGAAGGCAACAGATGGACAACATGAAGGGGGAAAAATGGTCTGCAATCCTAACAACAACACAATCAACATTCTCCTGGCATACTATGTTCTGCTTTCAAAACAATTAGGAAACTCATCAATAATTTTGAACACGTACATATTTTCAAAGCGTTAACACGCAAGTTGCTGCCGTTATACTTTTTATGCAAGTCAACTGCAAGTGTTTATGCAGAAATATCTGCCTTTAAAATATGAGAATTCAAGAATAGAGTATCCAGTTCCATCGTTATGGGTCCTCCGATACCAGCGCATCCAGCGGCCAGACACTGCCAATTAATATGTAACTGATGGCTCAAGCCTCGCAATATATTTGGATCTGAATTCCATTCATCGGTCTGCGCCAATAGCAAGTCCAGAGAACGAAATTAATGATCGTCCGGTACAACATTTGGCAGCGAGATGTGTCAACAAGTCTAACGTTGTAGCAACTTGCGGTACAAAGACAAGGCGTTGAGTTTATTCCTATGACACAACACGTTTAACAAGATGCAGTAGATTCGAGAAGCTACAAGGATTTGGCAAGCAACATTCATAGATGACGAGCAGACAGGGCTTTCCGCGCACCGCCGCCCAACCCTTCCATACGCTAATTCCCACCCCCTTCGGATATAGTCAAAAAAATAAAAAATAAATGTATCTATACGCAATACTGGCCATAATTAACGCAGGTCCACGCCGCTAACACTAAAACTGTCTCGTCCCCCATGCAATTTCTATAGATACGCGTTTGATTTTTTTTTTCGTTGACAAAATATAAATGCAGGAGCGCGGCGCCATTACGGTGGGGATATAAATAAAAGGCCCGGGAGTCGTTCCTGTCGTCTACCAGACTGGCGCGGTCGTTACGCACATAGCTCAAATCGAGCTTCGATACGACGACACACCCCCAATATTGCACCGCGCCTGACAATCCTTTGGGAATCTCCTATAGGGGGAGGGGGTGGCGAGTAACGAGAAGGGGGCGTTTAATGGGAGGTGGGTGGAGGATTCATCTAATTTACTGTAGGAATACTTCTCTTTCGCACCTTGGTCAAATTGGATGATGCATAATTTTTTTGCCGAGCGTGTGAATCGAGTGTACGAGTGTTTTAATAGTCAAAATCAACGACGCTTGTCCTAAAAGAGGCCATTGACGCCCGTGTAGGGTCATCTTGCTAAGATCACCTATGAGGTAAAAAATTCATATAATTTGTTACATTGTGGTCGGCCCCACACCATTAGTGTGACTCATCATAGCTCAGTCGGCATTGCAATCGGCTGTTGTGCGCCGCTCCCGGGTTCGATTCCCGGCTCGACCTCACGTTTATTCGATCCAAGGGGTACTATTGAAAATGTGTCCAGCGCATATTGCAACACAAAGTGTATAGAATTTGATGTAGTGAACATTCTAGTCAAACTAGTGTTACATGTACTGAGCGATTAAATTGTCCCTACTATTTGACGTTTCAAGTGTTTACTAAACGTATTTAATTATACATGTAACTATCAAACAAACTTTCATTTATTTTAAATTCCAGATAGAAAGTAAATTATATTCATTATTATCTATCTATCGGGCATTTAAAATAAATGTTTGTTTGGTATTTATTCGACATTCAAACTCGGCGTGCTTCCGCACTTTCATTTTTAAGTATTTAATTAAGAAAAAATCGAGAAAAACAGATTAAATGTAAATAAGATAATACGATGTAAAAAAACAACATTTAATCCTTTTTCTGAATTAATTATAAAACTATCTGCGTCAATTTTTTTACAACACAATCGTTCGAGTATTTAATTATTTTTGTTGGAAATATTTATTAACAAAAATTAAATTTCGCACATTTATTTTGGCCCCCAAACTACGAAGTAACGACTACGAACGAAATAACGAAAACGACTTAAAACGCGTAACACACAGTTCGTTAAAGGCTCGTTTACACGATGGCACTACTGTGTTGGCACAAATTGAAAAAAAAAAATTATAAAACTCCGCGATGAACGATGAAATAATTATTAAAAATAAATAAATGACAAAATCTACAATTATGCTAACTGGGAAATAGAGGGCAGAGCAATTATGCGAATGGATTCGACACGGAAATAGCAGTAAAATTAAAGAGCGCTCTTCCTGCAGATGCGATGACAATAATATTTAGGGATGGGATGGACCATTAGAACAAAATCAGAGCAGTTCGAAGACCACGTCACTTAATCGATTTGAAACATTAAACAGTTCGAAATACTCTGAGCCGACGAGCGCCTGTCTTTTCAACAAACTTCGGTGACACGGCATTTTGAACGTTGTCTTAAGAAAAAATCGTTAAATTTAATGCAAATAATTTTTTTTTTTTTTGAACTAATAATTTTTTTTTGAGGTGAACAAATTTACAAGACGACATTAAGAGAACAAACTCCAGAAAAAAAGATATAAAGCAAAAATTGAAATAAACTGTTTTTCATATATACCGTTTTGTTTAAAGGATCATTCCTACGTGACTCGGTCATATTCTCACCAGACCAGCGGATTTCCTTAATTTTGAATAATAATTCGAACAATGAATATTTTGCTCCGTTATCTCGCATTCTCAGGTCCAAATGTGCACACAGGATCCCAGAGATAATACTAATAAAATGAAGATGAAAGTGAGGGAGTGGGTCTGTACACAGGATGGCAATTTTTGACTAGAACTCGAAGCGTGGCGATAGGTTAAAAACAACAGCCTCGACTTAGCCACCAACATTCAAAGATCAATAAAACAACAATATAAAAACAATAACTCGCTTATGCTCCAAAACTCCTTATGGTATAGTGTAAATCACGGTATAGCTCTAGGCATAGCGGGCTGCCGAACCACGACAATATTGTTTTTTCCATGATTTCTTTAAATCAAGAGGACGGGTTTTCTTCTGGGCACTTTCATTTTCGACAACAGCCAACCATACTGAATCGCGAGTTGAAATTTGGTTTAGCTTAATTTTTTGCCAATTTTGCAAGTCTTTCTTGAGAACGAATGGGCGTCGTTCGCCAAGACGAACCACACTTTTCATGATATTCGTCCTCAAGAAATACCACCAAGATTGTCAACTTTTTTCAACTCACGATTCAGCATCGGGCTTACTAGGATTACGGACAAGAAGCAGCATTTTCTTGCGGAGAAAAAAATTGCCTACACGAAAACTTCCCAACACTTTTACCGACAACTTAGCGCTTCGTGAGAACGAATATGCCTCGCCCCTAGATAGGCCACTATGCCCCGCTAACATAGCAGAAAACACCGTTCGCCCTCCCGAAACGAAACACTATCCGCGATCGGGCGGCGTGGGCGGTCAGACCTGCGGCGGCAGCGCCAGCAGCTGGTCCAGCAACTGGAGCGTACTGCGGATAACCAGGCAGTCGCGCGTCAGCTGGCTGGAGCTGTCCTGTCCGGCGGACACCTCGATCTCGATGGCGGCAGCGGCGGCCAGCGTGTCGGTCAGCTCGGAGTCACGGATGCCTGAGTTGCATTTGAGGGAGCACTGCAGGGTCTGGATGACGGCCGCGCAACTGGAAATAAATAAATGAAACACACATTAGAAAATATAATTGTTATTATTTACAAAGTGAGTCGTCATTTTGTTCTAATCAAATACATCACGCCAGCGTATCGATTTAAAATCTGTCATCGCAAATAATAAGTTTTAGTATTTTCTCGATGCTTCAATTCATTCGTTTCCCAGTACCTTTCGAAGTACAAGCATACAACCGTACCTATTTGGGCTTAAAACGATTTGTATGGATATTTTGACGTATACTACAATGTTTAATTTAAATAATTTATAAATTATATAATTTTACAATTACATTTTGTGCTTACACACAATCTCGTTCATCGTTTTGCTCGTCTCAGTTCGGCGATTGATTTTATTTATGCGTCTTGGGTCATCTATGTTTCTACGCATACATCAACTATATCGAAGATATCACTATCATCATGCCTGCAATCGTTCACATCCTTATATATTTACTCAGGTTTAACCCTTCACTGAGATAAGTTTTCCATATCTGATATTATACAAGTAAACAATTTTGAAAGTAAGAAAGATGTGTCTCCCAAAAATAAGACGAAGATGCGCATCATGGAGAGGAGCTTTGATCTTAAGAGGATCGATCGTGTGTGCATGTGCACGCGATTTCCCAACCATTTCCCATTCACAGATAAACAACATGGCGGCTGCGTGTGTATGCGTGCGTATTTTTGGGGTGGGCCTCGCGCGAGCGCGCCAACACAAACGGCACTGTGTTCTCCGGCAATAGCTAGATAGAGAGAGAGAGAGAAAGAGCACTGGATCTAGACTCTGGTGGCATCTGGCTAATGAGCAATGTGGAGGTCTGTCAGTGGAATGGGGTTTGTGGGCTGGTTGGGCTGTGGTTGGTGATACGTGTGGGGGTGTTGTTGTGCGTGTCGGGGGAGAGACACCGGAGGAGGATGAGGAGGAGGGATCGAACGCCTTGTTTATGTTTTTCCCTCCAGGGCCGCATGTATACACACAAAATGGAGGACCATCATCTATCTATCCACGTGTGTCTATGCTGCATGCGTGAATTGAAAACGGGGATACCTGGGATCGTGATAGCTTCACTTACAACGGTGGCGGCTGAATTTGGTGTTTATTATAGCTCATTTTTACAAGCGCATCAAAATTATGCTATCAACTTAAACGTTTCTAGAAGTAATTTCATCAAAAATGATTAAAATTTATAAATACAATAAATAATTAATTAAAGTTTTATTTTAATTGAATCGTATATCTACACATACCGGTAACAAAATAGCTCTATGTAATCATAATGCAGCAAAATTTATTCCAGCGGATTTGCTTGTTATTATTCCCTTTATAGGTTTTTTGATTCTTCATGGTTAGTTTCCATGGTTTTTTAGGAATAATTAGATGTTTATATTTTGGGCCAATACACAATTTTATTTAGATTCCTTAATCCTCAGTGCACTTGCATGGGACAGAGCCCTCTAGCAACCTACACCGTTGTTTTTTAACTGAAATTTTTGCTTCTTTTGTCGTCCACCATTTAACGATGGGCAACACGAAGGTACTTCAAACCATCGCGATTGGTGATCATGTGATCTTTGAAATTGAATTGTGTAAAAAGCCTTTCGTTGATTTAGTGAAATTAAAAAAAAAAAAAAAAAAACGACAGTCTCGTGCGGTTCAACTTAGTTTTTATAGTTACTCATTTAAAGCTCTAATAGCACTAAAATGCCACATTTCGATTTCTCGGTTCACTATCTGTCGAGATTTATAAACGATCCGCTTTCCGCATTAGTGATAATTTATTGTGATATGAATTGTGCTTGCTTGTTTCTAATTCTTTGGCACGCAATTAGGTTGCTAAACCGAAAGCAACGATTAAGGTTTTGTTTTGTGATTTTACCGAAAAACAAACGATAATTAATAAATTTATACCAAAACTCAAGGTTAATGTGCGTGTAGGTATGAAAACGCAAGACGCATATAAAAAAACCGTATTTTTTATTTGTGTTTTTGTTGCAGTGACTTTCACGCGATTGAGAATTGATGCATGGTTTTTTATTGGAACCAGAACATCCAACCTCGACCCCAATCTGATTAATT
>JAUJYS010005749.1:0-10828 GCA_033995665.1 Melogona broelemanni
GATATTATTTCACTCGGTTCTGAGTTGACCCCTGCTCAGCGGAATGGTTTGCTGAATCTAATTCACCGATATGATCACATCTTCTCGAAGAATGAAATCGATATCGGCCATTATGAGGCGACTCAACATGAGATCCCTACAATGGACACCAAACCAGTGAAGAGACCTCCTTTCCGAGTGTCTTTGAAAGAACGTGAGCATCTCAAACTCGAGTACGAACCAGGGGTTTACTCCATTAAATGTGGTGCTTGTCCTGAGCAATACATTGGGGAAAAAGGGAGGTCAGCCATTGTCAGAGCCAAGGAACATAAGAAAGACATAAAAAACAGACATGGTCACAAATCTTCCTTGGCCGGACACTGCATGACTAATGGTCACATCCCTGACATCGACAATGTGAAACTCATCTACAAGAGCAATTTCTATTTTGATCATGGCTGAGAGTTACTTCATCAACAGCCTCCAATACACTATGAATGACCGCGTCTCCAACATCCGTGCTCTCCCCTACATCCCCCACCCCACTCTCAAATACATACAACCCGCCCCCCAACCACATCCCAACCCACCCTCTGACACCACCACATAACACAGTTTGGGCTTTTTTGTATGTACTTAATTATATGTGTATTTCAACATGTTATTCTTTGTACTCAGGTCGGGAGATAATCTTCTTGCAGTGCATAAGCGCGGGGCCGTGCAGGTGGAGATAGTTGGGGCCGCAGCGCGGCGGGGGTGGTGGGGGGGCGAGTGCTGTGGATGTTGGGATGTACGCCTATATATATTAAAAATGTTTATCCCGCATCTATGATGCTTGTTCGCTCACCATTCCACGTCGCGGAACAGGCTCGTTTGTATTCATCCCGCACAATTCCGCGTTTCTCATTGCAGTGCAATGAGCGATTTTTTCGAGCGAGTGTGGTGAGTGACTGGTCGTTGTCTTTAACTTGCCTCGAAGGCAGCTATGCTGTTTTCTGTTGCGGAGCGTTTTTGCGACCACCGCATAACACATTATATGGGCCACTGTATATATTTTTTTTTTCTATAAGCATATGTCTCATTTCCTAATTGTCTACATATGCTACTGTATCTTCACACTCTAGATGTACCTTGCATCCTGCCCTCCACCTTGTACCAGCGGTTATACCTAACAATCTGGTTAGCGAGACCCCACGTAACCATTGTGGCCACCAGCCATGTTATTCGGTAACGTGCCTACCGCGCCACAAGGGGACCTGCCGTCTCTTAATTGCTCACCCACTTTCCACGGTTTTAATTATAATCTCAGCACGAGTAGTTTCATTCTGTTGTACATATTTTTTCAGCATAATTTTTATTAACCTCTCGTTATCCATCAACAGACATGCCTATCGTTTTAGCGACACCGTCCTCCTGAGCTTTAACTCTCCGTTGTACTTGCCATGTGTCTTAATCCCTGCTTACTATTACATGTTTTTTTGTATAGATATCACCCACTGTCCGGTTGAGTCCGTTTCTATGTTTTATGCCCTACCCCTCCAATCTATAATCTTGTACTTATTTCGTCGCCCAGAATACACTGTATCGTTACACTTTCGTAACCCCGCGCTGTCCATCTTTCACCCTCCCCCACTACCATCGATTTGTTTTATGTCCAATCACCCATCCCCAACCAACCTTGCATATAAACGGCGACCCTGTATTTTTTTGCCATTGTGTGGCCGGACTTCTCTTGACAAAGATCTGAGGAATCGAAAACAGCCTGTTCGAGATATTCCAACTTCTCCTCCAACGGTCACATCAATCACCTACGCCCGTCTGCGTCTAACAGCCGTACGTAACACAACGTATTTTTGCCATCTTTTTAGGCCTAAATTCGTACCTAAGAATTGTATAAACTCGTACTTTTAATAAACTACAAGTCTACTACAACTGTTGCCGTTTCTATCCTTGGTCATGGATTCTAATCTATTAAGTTTTTGAAAAATAGTCGATAGTATCACGGGAAACGAGGAAACGGGTCGTGACTTTGTGCAGATAATCCCGTGATATTTTTTGGTGGTGTGATATGACAGGAAATGTTTTAAAAACGGGGAAAAACGGGCTTTGAGAATCCTGCAATCCATGACTTTAGCCATATAAGAATTCCTAACGTTATATTTCACCGAGACCGGGATCCCGGGCGTAACCGGAACGAAAGTCTACATTTTCACACCCTCCCAAACACCCCCCCCTTCCTTAGCCCAGGCGGAGCCGGGCAATTTTTCTAGTTTATTTTATATAATTACATCGCAAAACACTCAAGCTCGTGAAACACTCAATTTCTCAACGTGTCTCATAGCCGCATTTCGTAGATGTACTTACTCGTAATCTTTTGAGTTGCTAAGGTCGCTGTCCAAACTTTTTGTAACATTTGCACTCATTTTCTTCCGTCATTGTGTTGCGGACTTAGATCGGATAGATGGATGGTTGCAGCAGATATGTCTGAAAACAAACGTTAAAAAAATATATTAAAATGTGTTTTACTACTAGTAGATAAAATCAATCTGCAAGGACAATTTGACGTAATAAACCTTACACCATAAAATACTCATCTCAGATATAATCCAAGAGCACATAAATAAATTGTCGAAACGTACATAAACATGAATATTCGCCGAACCGAGTGAAAAACGATGAACGGGATTGTGAAATTAAACACAAATTAATAGTCACGTAATTACCATGTTTTTAATAACTTCAGCATGACTTCAATCGTTGTGTTTAACTTATGAATATTGTTCATTGTTATTCGTTCGGGGACCTGAATTACATTGAACGTGGCGCGATATTAAGTTATTGTCTTTGATTCATCCAAACGACCAAAACGAAACAGGAAGGATTCGAAAACAATGGTGAAAAATATTCGAGCATTGCGTGATTAACATGAATAAATGTACACACAAAGGGGCCGACAGAGAAGAAGGTTTTGTACATACACGTATGAAAACAATGACTAAATAAACATAATTTTTTATATGAATACTGAACTAAAAGCGGAACATTTGTGATCCCTAATTAACGCCGACATTTATTCGTATAACATTAGCAATTTCTATCGCATGATTGTCATACTTGGAAATTAGGAATGTCCAAGGATTTCTTTGAAAAACAAAGAGTTCATATTTTCTAAATTGCTGAATAGGATGTTCGTTGGCGTTAAATTCAAAATGACGTCACCGAAAAAAAGATAATAACTAATTAAAATATTAAAAAATATTCGAGAAAACACGCGTCATCACACATGCATTCAATTATTTTTTTTTAGTTAATAATGTATTATTGTATTATTTTTAATTATGCGCAATGCGTGTACAGGTATTTCTTTATTTTATAAACTCAAAAACGAGAATATAAAATTTCTACTGATGGTTTGCAAGCTCTTTTTCGAGTATATTAATTAAATCGGTTAGCAGGGCACATTTTATATTACAAACAATTTCTCATTATTATAATGTGCGCCTGCAAGGATCAAATTTACATTAGCAAAGGAAAGTAACATATTAATGTTACTGTTTATTTATTAATGTTACAAATTCAACTGTGATTTAGTAGATTAAAAGAGTTCTTGGCGACGAACAATTGTCTAGACTCCATGTTCGTTTTATATTCATTTTATGTTAATCTTATGTTAATTAATTAATGCTAATCGTATTTTGAAATGTATCATAAAAAATAATATATACATATATATATATACATACATATACAGTTCATGGAGGAAACTCGGATGCCCGTATGCATCGACTAGAAATATATTTTATCAAACGATAAAGGTGGCGCTATGTAGTGTTCGCATGGCTGCATTTAGCGTTAGAAAATGTTGCGTTGCTATTGTGGTCATGTGAACGTTCCATAACGCCACTTTTATCTTCTGATAGATATAAACGAGCAAATTTAACTTGGCATACAAGAATTAAACTATAGAATTTTGAGTATTGAATCTGGTGCTAGGAATTTGATTTGTATGTGCCACATATTTTTGTCGCCTCGCCAAAGCGAAAATAGAACAGCGAATTTAGGCAATTATTTGACCGCAATTATTAGTTCACATTAGCAAAGGCTTTTAAAAAAGATTACAGGTGTAAGGTTTTTATCTTTAAACGGATCCCCCTGGCGATTGCCGCGGCTCCAAATTCAATTTACGATTTTTATTTTCCCTGGTATCCCATCCACCTGAGAGCTTCCAGACAGACTTGGATTTTACAAATTAATTAGCAATATATTTTATTTATTTGTGACAATCAATGGTCGTTATTACTGAAGCGAATGAGACAACAAGCGGGCCCCCTTAGCATTAATTATTTTAGATGGTGACAATACGAGGATAAAGCGACGATGAGTTAGCTAGACTCCATATACAGAAGTATAGGAGAAATTAGGCAATATATTTATAATATAAAAATGATGTTAAGAAATCCTCTCAAACTATAGCTGAATGATTGTTTGGACAGCATGATACCGGTACTGGGATCCTTGAATAATTTTTTTTTGGCATTAACAATACCTATAAGCTAAGTATCAAAACCAAAAAGTTTCCGCCACCTTGATTACGTCACCACTAACGGAAGTCGGCCATCTTAAGCTTGTATTACCGCGTTGTTTTTTTCAAACTGTGCTCCGCGGGTGTTGTGTTCATGCCAACACTTCGCCTGTGTATGACACACAGGCCCCCTCTTTTTTAAATTGGCTAGACTATGTTTTAAAAAGTCATCAAAAATTTAACTTTAAGGTTATGAGGAATGTTACAGTTTTGAACGTTCGCAAATCCTAAAATAAGTCGAAATTTTTTTTTTAATTTCTCGTATATACGGAGTCTAGCCATCGTCGCTTTATTTACGTTACGCCACGAGCTAACATAATAAATGTTAGAGGGCACGATGTTTGATACAATTTAATGTTAAGGGACATGTTTGTGATCAATTATATCTGTTATTTACAATAAAATTATTTTATAACAAAATTCGCGCACGACTCACTAAATTTCGACTAGAGAGAAAAAGGGGTATCAGGAGGATTATCCACGCAACTTGGCCATAAGCAATCGGGCCGACAACGACGACCGTCTAGCGCCGGCATTAACGATTAGATCGTTTTTATACAGCAAATATTATGGGCCATATTTCATTCACGGCCTTCCAGTGAAATAACAATAATTCGTTTAAAATTTCGCCACACGTATAATTATATAATAAGACCACACACGTGAGTGAAATTCACGTGCCGAGCCCACACGCATCGCCTTATCGATGGCTGGAGGTACAGGGGTTAGACAAAATAATGAAAATAGATCTGTGTATACATCTTATAGAGCTGTTTCCATTATTTTGACCAACCCCTGTACATAAGCGAGCTTTGTTCGCTGTCCGCCAAACATGTGGCGACCCCGATCCAATGTTGGGTAGGAATGGAACGTGAATAGGTTTTCCATGTGAATACGTTTTTTACGTGAATACGTCTATAAAATAGGTTAAATGAAAGGGCAAACCAAAAAACGTGATGTAACGGTAAGTTGAAAACTCCGCCAAATAGCAGAAATTAGGATAATTTTGTGTTTGAAATAGTCAAAAGGCTTTTTTTTTCTGAAATTCATAAACTGCCAAAAAACCGATTACCGGTACGATATTATCATAAAAATGAACGAAATATATATTTTTTTAATTAATTGCCACATGTGTATCGCATTTGGTGATTAATTATCATACTCACATTATCACATATTAGGAAATATAACATAGCCACGTAAACTGGTCATTTCAACCCCGCCGTAGGCCCCTCCGGGGCTGCTTGCGGGTAGAGATTGTAATAGTAATTTGTGCGCGTAAAAACGAAATTTGGCTGTGGCAAAAGATTCGAACACTAGCATTGACCGCCGAATTATTTATGGTACTAAAATACATTATTAATAAATACATTATTGATATTAAATACATAAAAATAATAATTGTTTTATTTTTCGAGCGACATCATTTTCAGTTATTTCAGTATTTAATCCATTTATTTCAGGCGCGTTTCCCAAAGGGATTAGTTAATGAGGATAAGCTATTAAGTGATGATAATTCGCATCCAAATCGTCATAAGCTAAGCTCGGTCGGCTTCCATGACCACCCAAGAAGTGTCAACAAGCGAAGGCCTTGTCCCCAGCAACGACGAACCCCCTGACCCGAATAGAGTTGTGACCTCGGAACAAGCTCACTCACAATTAGCACTCACAATGACCCGGGAAGGTGATGGTAATGCAGCTTTGCGCCTCCAGCCTCAGACGTACAGCATGTAACCAGAGTTCAGCGAATCAAAAATCTCTCCGCAGATTTATGCGTTTTTGCCCGTTTATAAACGTCTTGGACGACGCGGTCTTATGCTTGACTGGCAATCTAATTTCATTTGCTCATTTCTAATAGCGTCAGGAATTAATTTGCGCAGCGCTAATGGCGGAGGCTCAATTAATGATGGCCATTAAAACCGACGAAAACCAGCAGAGTTGTCAGAGCAAAGTGATGCAGGAATGGTTGATGGAATATAAACTATTTAAAGCTATCATAGATACACACTGTTAAATACCTCCTTCAAAACGGACAATTGCAATCGTACGATTTGAATTAGACAAGCACCAAGTAAGGAAAGGTTCTAAAATTATGAATATTTTTAAAGAAAAAAAAGGATTTGTTTCCTTCCTGTTATAGCAAATTTAACACCTATAGGCAAATAAAGTGTCCGCAGCGCCACGATTAAAAAAATGAACATCTTTTTACCAAGAAAAAAGCGCGCGCAGCGCTTCGATTAAAATAATGTAACACCTGTAGTTTAAGGAAAGACCGCGAGGCGAGAGACGCGAGACACAGAAAAGAAATACCAAGTTCCAGTTCCTCAAAAAAAAAAAGCCAGTACCCATTCCAGTTCCTCGAAAATTAATAGGAACCAGTTCCTATGAACGAAATTTTTCCGTTCCTACCCAACATTGAACCATCCTATGGTTACCCTACGTGTCCACTCTGGCAATACGACTGACAATACCCACACAGCAGCAGCTAGGTGGCGAATTCAAAAACGCGCTTTCAATTTGTGGCGAGCACAGTTACACCTTCACGGGGTGTCCGCTGCCTTAATTCGCTCCACAAAATAACACCCCGCATCGCAGCTAATATAATGGGAGACCGCGCATTTCGACACACAGGACAGGATCATGGACAACAAAAAAAATTGCCACAAAATACATGCATATATGTGCGTGCCGCCGTCCCCAAAAATATTTCGCACGAATCCCCAGCAACCTAATATGATACGTGTAATAATGTTTGAATGCATTTCCGTGCAAAACGCTATTATTAATAACCTGCGTTGTCGTCGTTGTATCCCCTCCTCCACCCCACCTCCTCTCCAACCCCTCTGTAAGTGGGAGAGACAGAAATTGAGGCGATATCATGCGGCGTAAACAAATTCGTGATCAATTTCGCGTCTGTACACGCATTATTATCAAGAGAAACGTGTTAATTCTAAAGAGTTGAGAAGCGTAGAGACAGCAAATTTGACTTGACAGGCTCTGACTGAATGTTCCCGCAATCTGCGGACCACTGACCGCATTGCCTATTAACCGCATCGATTAAACTATACTCATTTCTAATTGAAGTCTACCAGAACCGGGATTCGAACCCAGAATCAAATCAGGGTTCATAGTGAAAACTAGAATTCAACTTCAATGACCAAATTCAAAATTTTCACTGATTTTTTTTTAGATGAGATTGCATTTACCATATATTTTTTCCCAAACCAAAAATTATTTTTTTGTTGTTCATTTTTAATGAATACGCAACACCTAAATGTAAGGAAAGAGCGTGCACAGTGCGAATTTTTTTATATTGTAAACTTATATTGATAAAACAAATGTCCACAAAGAAATTCACAAAAATGTAAAATTCAATTTCGTTCAAAATATTTCCTGACTTTTTCCCAGACTTTGCAGGTGAGTTTGAACCCTGCAGTTAAACCTGGCGCCATGACCACCTTTTGTGTTTACCCGAGCTCACAAACAACAACAGAAACAGCAACAACTCCCACGATCACAGGACGAGCATTGAAACCCCCGCACCCCCCAAACACGAAAATATGAATATGACAAAACACAGTTGGGTCGCAAATTTAATAAGAGGCTGTCACGCGGGAGGGGAGACTCATGCATTTGAGAACACGCGCTTTTGTCCGCAAACAAAAAATTGTGACAGATTAACGCGTAACTAGCTCGTCGCTGGGGGATGGGTGGGGTTGGGGTGTGGGTAGTGGGGGGACGAACTGAGGGATTCTGGGAAACCCTGGAGCCATACGAGAAGCGCTTGTGACAGACCGTTCGCAATCGAGAAGCGTCAACGATCACGATTTCTCTACTCGACAGCTTTTAAACCGAGCTTGATTAGCCAGTATTAAATACTAATTAATTTTGGATAAATCAAAAATGCACCTTGGGCGTTGCATCTAGTAACTAATAGGCTAAATCCATGTTAAAATATTGAAATTGGTTACCAAATGTATTGTTAAAATTTACATTAATTTTTTGTTCCTTTTTGAAAGGAACCGGTTCTAATCCAGTCGGTAATTCTTCCAACTGCGGTGCGGACGGTCCCGGGTTCGATTCCAGGCAGAGGCTTTCGTTTATTTGACGAGCCGCGGTACTGGTGTCATCCCTGAGCTTACATTAGGGAGTCCAGAGCTTAGAGGTGGATCCTGCAGTCTGGTTATACCAGCTGCCATTCTCCTTCCCTTCGCTGCCCTTCACATATCTCCATAGAGACACAAGGGTACAGTAATCCTGTAGTGATTAGCACTACATGATCTAAAAAAAAAACATGCTCGAAAATCATAAATTGACAATATTCAATGTAAAAAGTATAAAAATGTGTTTATTATAATTTATAAATACAAGTCAAAAGATAAAACTAAGTACCACTGAATACGCGCGAATGAATATTAAAATTATTATAATGACGGGTGTTTTTATACACATTAAATACAAATTCGATATGAAAACTTGTTGTCACCTTAAAAGTGGTTAATATCGAGATAAAACTGCGATTGTCGTATATTCTTTTTAAGATGACAGAGGCAAGTCTAAAGCCATTCTTTTTGCATAATACATTCAACATTTGTTCGTTATTTTAAGCAGCGATTCACTCACACAACAGAACTTTTCGCATTTGGCTTAATGTCATTTCATTTTGACAAAACGTGACAGTTCGAGGCGAAAATATTTTTTTTAGATCATTTCATGGTTATAATTTTCCATTAATCATGGGAAATTATGTTTCATTGAGTCAGCCATGAAAAAATCAGATGTGTAAATGAGGCCTTAGAGAATGTCTTCCTGCAGTTCGATCAATATGTCGAACTTTTCCAGTAACGAATTTATTTTAAGGCATTTATTGTGACCTAATCAAATATTTATGTGGCTATAGTGATTTTTTTTTGTAGGAAAAAGTAGATAAATTGAAGTCACAAAATAAAAATGAAAGTCACTGATTTAAAATGAAAACTTTGAGGAATACTTCGTTTTTTAAATGTAATTTTTTTAATGTAATTTTCCCGCCTCCACTGGTCGAAGACAAATCTTTCTTCTATAGTAATTTTTATATTCTAATTCGAAATCGAATTAAAAGCATGCTTTCCAAAAGAGTATTTCTACCACTTCGGTCGATTAAAAGACTTATTTTTTATTATTCCGGATCACTGTAGTGTATAGCACTACAAAAGGTTATTGTACCACTCGTGGCCTTACTAACTTTGTCACCGTGGATTTTTTTTTTTCCATAATTGACCTTCATTTCGACGAACTTTCTTAATAATCCTGGTAGATTTACTTCTACTAAGATACTATTTTTAATGTGGATATTTCCATTCGAGCAAAGACCTGCAAGAGTCGTCAAGATGTAGGTGAGATTCTTGGCTCGATTTTCGAGAAAATAAAATTTCATTGCAGGCTTGAAACACAAAATACCGTACTTTGCTGAATCGTGATGAAACGGTTCCATATTCTGTCCCTACCAATTATTGGTGATGGCATCACAGTGACATCACGTGTGGCATCCCGAGTTACAACTTTCAGTGGCGACGAGTTGACGCATGAGAAGCAAGCTCTGCTTGCTCTGAATAGCCGTCACTGGGTTACACCTGGTTGATGGGCACCCTGGCCGAGTCCTCGCCGTTCCGCGTCACCTTATTGGCCGCCACGCTGTACTGGAACACCTCCGTGGCGATGGTTCGGTGTCCACCCGAGTTGCTGGATCGGCTGCTGGACTGCTGGGAGGAGCCGGATCCAGAACGCAGGCCGGAGCGCCTCTGGCGGGACAGGCAGGCGGGCAGCAGGCGAGCGTAGGCGGCGCGATACTGTCGGTTAAGCACTGCGTAGATGAGCGGGTTGATGCAGCTGCTGGAGTAGGCCAGCAGGGAGGCAAGGATGTGGAAGGTAGGGTGGTCGCGGTCGTCCAGCAGGACGTTGGCTATGGCCAGGGGGAGGTAGCAGGCCAGGAAGGAGCAGAAGATGACGAGCATGAGGCGGGTGAGGCGGAGGTCTTCCAGCCATTGGTTGGCGCCGCCCTTGCCGGTGCTGGAGCCGTTGGTGGTGGTGGTGGTGGATGTGCCATTGCCGTTAGTGGTGGGAGCCGGACTGTGAAAGGAAGTGCTGGATTAGATGGTGTGTCGATATTAGCGAGTCGGTTCCAACTACTGTGATTTATTATTTTTTTTTTATTGATTTTTTTTTTAAAGTCACCGTAGCGCCTAGTGCACCACAGGACTACTGCACCCTCGTGTCTCTATGGAGATA
>JAUJYS010005750.1:0-10828 GCA_033995665.1 Melogona broelemanni
CTGCTTCTGCCGGGAATCGAACCCGGGACCACCCGTTTTGTAGTCTATGATTATAGCCACTGTACCACGGGGGCCGCGTTTTGACTCGGTCTCAAAATTATTTCATTGCGAAATCGGTTAATGAAATTTTTGTTCAACATCAAGTATATTGTTGTTTTTTTCAGCTGATAATATTGCGTCTTATAATATTTTTGGTCTTAGAAGGATATGGCGTGGAGCTACTCGGGGCGCATCTGTGGAGTGTTGCGAGCCTAGCATCTTAGAGAGAATGAGAAAAAGAAGAAAAAAAAAACCGGGAAAGGAAAAAAAATGTGGCTCCGGGATCCGTAATGTGCTCCACGTGTGTCGCCGACAGCCGGCTCTCCGTTTCTTCTTCTCGCAGGCAAGAAGAGCAGGAGCACTCTCTCTCGCTCCGGAGTCTGCTCTTACGTGCTCATTTTCCCGTGTTGTTCTCGCTGATTTACGACACACACGCCGTACGACTACGCCAGAAGATTATACCTTTTACGATTCGGAAGAGTTTGTTGTTTGGGGTTGGGCGGAGCTGACCCAGTCGACACTTTGAAAATGGAATTTTTGATGAAACAAGAACCAAACGATTCAGTTAATGCGATTAATAGGCAATCGAGTTAATCTCTGAGCAACTAAAAATATGTATATTGTATTGTTTGTACGGATTTTATTGTTCAGTCGGTTCCTTCTTCTTTAATATGTTGATGGGATGTGAACCCGGGGGGTATTCCACATACAGAAACACCGTTTTTTAGTATTTAAGCGCAATTAACAAATTAGATTATACTGGTGCTCGATTCGTTCGTGTTCTCGATGTGGAATGGGTGATCCTTTCACTCCGTCTTCATCCTTTCACCTTTTTGCTTGAACGAATCAATGGTTTCTGTCGCCCTACAATTGTAGAGCGCTCGTTTGGATCCGATTTTTGATACAGGGTGTTTTATTTTCTAATTACTGTGCTGATCGTCGATATTGATACGTAATTTTCCATTTTTCGTTTTTGAAGTTACCGTCGTAGTTTGAAGTAATAAACCTGCTCTCATAATTCTTTCAACTCACGATTCGACAATTTCGCTGATGGAGACCGACGAACAATGATGAAAAATGTGTAGGCACTCGTAATTTGTAATGATTAATTAACGATCCGCCATTCTCTTCCTAAACAATCACATAACCTATGCATTGCATGCCAATACGAGTGTACACGTATTTTTAGATAATCGTTGAATGTTATCACTGTAGTGAATATCAATACAAAATATTCTGTACCCCTCCAATCCCCTCGAAAGAGCATTGTATGGAGGGACACATCTTCACTAGCGTTTCGGGCGAAAATAGGTGCAAAGTCGCTTCGCCTTTAAGTTGCCCTCCCCATCATTTAGTCGCGTACCTTTCTTACGCCAGATCTTGTTTTGCTCTCTGTTCAGATAGGGGAGCGCGGAATAACAATGGCCGCCCGTCGAGCGTTTCATTCGTTACGCCGTCACTGGCACGTGTCAAGACTGACGTGGAGATGGGAGGGGCGGGGGTAACCCGGCGCGAGCTCGGCCGGTGACAATGGCACGTTTGGACGGACGTGATCTCGGCGAGAGAAAATTCTGTCGCGCGCGTCGTAGAGAGAAAAGCTAGAGCACGCTCGTTCCGTCCTCACACCGAGCCGTGTACGGCGGTAAGTTCGTTTTTGAATGGCCGAAGTCCTCAATCCTTCGTCCGGGGAATTTTTAAACGGGGGTTTGATCGACGGTGGCCTGCTGTACTACCACCATCACCAGCAGCGCACCGGGCGTTTAAATTGGAACATTCGGACGACAATGGGCGTCCCTATTACATGTGACGTCCGGGAGATGTGATTGCCGAGAATGAGTGTCTCTTGGTGGCTGCTTCGCCGCGAATTTTTGTCGTTCAGGTTGACTGGCTAGTTTTGACCTATATATGCAGTTATTTTTGCGCATTGAGCGTTCACTTTTCACCAGTATGCTTCTTCTACCGATGGGCGAAAGTTTTACTTTCGTTTTATGATGTTTTTCTTTTTTGAATGTGCAGTTGAGCCCATGTATTGTTTGATGTTATTTTTTTTGTACTGTTTGGTAAGGAGACTTACTTGCCAACGCATGCGTCTCTAAGCCCCCTCCCGCTTCAAGAGGGCGACTTGGTCATTTGGAATTTGGAATTTTTTAGGGTTTTGTGTAGGCTTCTGACCTTGTCAGGGATCTTTAGCGTATATCTGACCAGGCACAGGCACGGGTCTTACGGCTTTTTTCATTTCGAAGTTCATTCTGGAGTTC
Source organism: Melogona broelemanni (assembly GCA_033995665.1). Taxonomy (NCBI): domain Eukaryota; kingdom Metazoa; phylum Arthropoda; class Diplopoda; order Chordeumatida; family Chordeumatidae; genus Melogona; species Melogona broelemanni. The sequence continues at coordinate 2,298 of JAUJYS010005750.1, forward strand.
TTTTTTCATTCCGAAGTTCATTCGGGAGTTATTTTTTCATTCCGAAGTTCATTCGGGAGTTATTTTTTCATTCCGAAGTTCAATCGGGAGTTCTTGGCCGTGAATCGAACCCGCGATCACGGGCACAGTAGACGAGAACGATCTCCACTATACTTCTCCTAAAAGTAGTAACTGGTGTCTTACTGTTTTTGTAAGCATGTTAGGTTTGGAGCACTGATGTATCAAAACATTTCAAACGGTATTTTATTTTTTTCATGAATCGTTGATGCCAAATAACAGTCTCAGGATAATTTCGATCATAATTGGGCAAAGCTTGTTCAATCTCTTCGCTTCAAGTCGAGCTACTGTATTTTGTCCAAGTTCGATTTATTTCGATGTTTCAGCGATTTTAAATATGCTATCAAATTTAATTGTCTGAATTGTTAAATTAACACTAATGCGTACAATAAATCTAGTCTAAACTTTGACTGAAAATTTTATTATAAAATCCTTTTTCCATTCTAATTTTGACTGTACGCGTCTAAACATTATGTATCGAACGTCGAATATCCGTCATCACAAAAGTCAAACCACCCGAAACTCTAAATCACAAGATACCGAGAAAATTTGGCAGCAACCCCGCTGGTCCTGGGTTACGACTAGCGCGGTACGTTTTGGCAACAATCACACGTACGTTTGATTCACATATACGTGCGGATGTCGAAGGGGACCTTTTTCCAGCCTACATTCCAAAGATATGAATCTGGCGCTGACCGACAGAGGCGCCCTCCGGTGGGCCAGTTCTCTCAAAATTAATCTGCATATGCATATATATGCAAGTGGAATGCGGCTGTCGGCTGGTGAGCGCGCGCGATATGCTTTTGATGTGTTGGACAACGCGTCTCGGGGCGCTGCCAGTGATATACGGACTATATATGGGATATACAGTAGTGGGTAGGTGGCGCAGTGGAAGAGGTGGCGGAGAGGGGGGATGTGGAAGAAGAAAGATGGAAGGCAACGCCACGCACGGCTCACACCATGAACTTCAATTAGTAGCTCGCGCGTGCGCGGCATGCTCGCTACATGAGCGCCAATGGCCTAATAACCTGAGCAAGGTCGGATCGGCTAAACTCATTCTACGTCGACTTCTTCCATTTATTTGAAACCTATGTGAGACTATTTAACTGAAGAGGACTATGTGAGACTGTCAGATGTAGCCACATAGTAGCGCGGTCGCTGCCGGGAATAGTAAAACTGTTTTTATTTTTTATTTATTTATTCCTGACCACTGCAGTGAAGATTACAGTGTTTCTGTATCATTCGCGTCGTTCTGGCAATATGTGACACACATTTTCTCCAGTACACCGGGATCGTATAATTTCCTTCAGATATTATTTTTTATTTGATTATCGGTATATATATTGGATAGATCGAGTATTAGAGTGGGGTCATATTTTCACCAGTACCCCTGGAATCGAATAAACGAGAACCCGTGCGAGAACCGAGAATCGAACCCTTGACCGCCGCTTCACAGTAGGTCACAAACTCTGTACTGACTGTACAAACTAATAACGACTCGCAGCTATTAGAGAATTATGCACAACATTTTGAAATGTGCGTTCATGTGCTAAGGCTATATAATAATCTCTGATTATGCAAATGTCAACCTTAAACATTTACCATATTCAGGTATCTAATACAAATCAAAGTTCCATGTACTCGTATATCTCCAAAGAGACTCGAGGGTGCAGTATTTCTGTAGTGCACTAGGCTCTACGGTGAATTTAAAAAAAATATGTATTCAGTACTTTTGCGTTTTCTTAAGCGTCATCTCCTCTGTCAGATATTTATGGGAATTGGTCGGCCGCGTTTGGTAAATAATAAGGCGAAGCGGACGCGGCCCATCAGCATCGCCTTTCATCTCCCCGAAAAATAATTCCCGTCATGCGCTTTGATGATGACGCATAGACCTTTACCGAGCAGTCAACTCGGTGTGTACGATTTTGCCTCCGACCAAATAATGAACGCAATTGGAAGTTCGCATGACTCGCGTCATAGTTGTCCACAACGAAATATGGCCTCCCATCTCGTTGCCACAAGTTTATAGTCTTACGAGTGTGGGATACTAGAACAGGTATCAACATGTGCACGGACATGTGTATTGGCCAACATTCTCCACGTAATGTAATTATTCGTAATTTTCAGATCGCCTTCCAACTGCCCAGTCACTGCACACTATAATTGATTTTATTCAACTAAATTTACCTTAGATTGATGCTATAAAAACTCTAGATTGATGCCACATGAATCTAGTTAATGTCGAAAAATATATGTATAATATGTTTGTTGTTCTCTGTTGATAATTAGGACTGCTTATAATACATATAAGTCAGTGTATAAGACCGCTAATAAGACAGTTTTATAAAAGCACAATTTTCTAATTAGACAATGTTCGAATAATACAGTTTTCTAGTAAAACAGTTTTGTAATTAGATAGTTTTCTAACTAGACAGTTTTCTAACTAGACAGTTTTCAAATAATACAGTTAGTTATCGAATAAGTAAGCAAATCAAATAGAATCATATCTTAGCACAAACTCATTTTGTTTTGTTATTCTGCAGACCATTTGGTTATGTCTGCTGGACAGTAACTTACTGTGTACCCATTGTACCAACCCGTTGCTCTCGGCGTTATTTCGTTGTGTCATTTATGTCCTATGCAGAAGTGGCGCCTTAATTGCTGCTCACGGGTGGTAAAGCTCCGACTCGTTCGGCGCGCAGCGGATACACAATGGCAAAAGCGTTGTTGTACATGTAATACGGGCAGGCGCATTCTAACAATGTTTAAAATGTTCAGATTAGAACAGGAACAGCAGAGAGAGGAAATTCCGTATAATTAATGTGTATTTACAATTAACATAATGAACTTATTAGTATGCATATGTCTGCGTGTAAGTCCCCGACACACAATATTGTCTAAGCCACCCCGGCTGAACAAATAGGCCAAAAACCGGTAATGGCTCGCCGATTCGCTCGCTCGTCGACGCAGTTTAACGTCCTCTTTCCAACGACGTGCGCCGCGTTTGGTTCTGCCCCTGTTGCGATAGCAATCACTGCGGGCAGTTTGAAAGTCTCGTCGCTGGCGAAATATTGACTGCCCCCGTTGAGTTGGCAAACACTGCTTGCTCGAGTTCTCTGCGTGCTTCTTTCGTCGGCTGATAACGGTTGATCTCGGCGCTCTGGTGCAATTGTCTCGATATCGAGGGGATCCCGGGGATATTTATATTCACGAGGTTCTTTCTATTATTTTCTGGGGACTCGCCGAAAATTCCGAAGTGCGTGGGGGACATTTTAAAGCGGCGTCGAATAGAAGTCTCGGATTACTAACATTATCCGTGTAATGTATTGGGAACTACTGGCATCAGATATGTTCGGGAACAGGTTAGCTCGATTCCATACTGTATTCTTGTTTTGTGAGTGGGACTGAAATCGTTAATTTCTTTGTAAAATTCGTTATCGGTGTTAAAATTATTACAGAGCCCGCTACAAATTTATACCCGATCAAGACTAATAACATTCAGTGAATAAATGCACACAATAATTTTACTTGTTATCATATAAAATTAGCTTATAATCCGCATTACGTTGGAATGCCTATAATAATGTACATGTAACACAGTGAATGTTCACAGTAAATGCACTCTGTAAATGCCTTAATTTATTTAACATTGCCGAGTTGTAGATGCATGAATTATTTTAATTTACGTTTATCGAGTAAATAAGTTTAAATAAGTTTAATTCACATCAAACGGTCGTCGCAGCGCAGTTGCGATTCCCGGCTCCAGCTTTCGTTATTCGATCCCGAAGTGCTGCTAAAAATGTGCCCCTTCCATAATTCCTGAAGCGATTAGAAGGGTACAGAATCTCCTATTATGATGTTCACTTGATGACGATCATTGATTGTCAATTAATATTTTTTTAAATCTGTAACGAAAAAAATTGATTGTGAAATATTGTCTATCGAAATTTATATTGGTCCGCCCGCTGTGCAGTCAGTATTGAACTTACTTTAGTGTCGCCAACTCCCAAGTTGACTTGTCCCGGACTGTGCTCGGCCCGCGACAGCGATCTCTGGCGAGGTGTTCGCGCGCGCGTCTATCCCCGGTCTAATCGATTCCGATCCATCCGTGTTTGGGATTTATTTTTAACACCCGACACCGTTTGTTGCTACGCGACATTGACTCTGTCGCACGCGGCGCAAACACACACACACACGCACATACACATACATGTACATGTACATACATACATTCGCAAATACTTCGACTCGGGTGCGCAAGTTTTGTCCTTCTAATCAAGTCACGTCACTTTGTGCGGTGGCGTGACGTGGCGGTAATGAAATATCCCCGTGTGCCCAGATTTTCTCGCGGGTTTTTCCCACCCGAAAAGGGGATTTTATTGGATTTTATCGCCATATTAACCGGCAAATTACACTCGACTTTGACGAATGACAAAATAAAGTCAAATAACTGCGTGTCGAACCTTACTCCTGAATTCATCGGAGAATAAGTGGAATAGTCCCAATTGGGGTTTTGCAGTCTAGGATTCAAAGTCCTTCGCCAGTATACAGTTTCATTTTGTTGGCTATAAAGTAATCAAATAATTAATAGGAGGTTAGGACGTCTACAATACAAAGCGAGAGGGACAAGGTCCGGTGCAGCGCCGGAGTGCAGCGGCCGAGGGTTTTGCCAAAACCCTGTTCGTCTCTTTCCCGGCGCTGCACCGGACCTTGTCCCTCTCGTTTTATAAAGTAATCGCAAAGGACAATCGATTCTTTTGTCAGTAATCTCGTGATACGCATGTGGACAGTTACATTCTGTAGATATAATCGATTGTTTGTCATTAATCGTTTCATTCGCCAGTGTACAGCGTATTATTGACAAAATAATCGATTACCCTATTCGAGTACCTACAACAATTACTTCTTAGCCGAATGAATGTAAGGCAACTATACACTGACAAATCACATAATTACATTCATTCGGCTAAGAAGTAATTGTTATAGTCGATTATTACATGATAATTATTACATCATAACGCGTTCAGTTGTTTGTCGGCACGGTTTCAAAATTGATTAATTTTGTCTTTATTTGTGTACGCGTTTATTACCAAGGCACCGCAAAGTATAATTGAATTGTGCACAACAGTGCACAACGTGTTGTTGGGCCACGGTTAGTAAATGCACGAAGCAAATGTTTACGTGCATCAATCCATGTTGTGCCGTCGCTATGATGCCAATACGGTGTTAGAGGAGGTGACATATGATGGTATTTGAGGCATCGATAAATGAGGTGGGACAGAAGGTAAGATCAAAAGTTTGGTAGGGAAGTGTGTTGGTGATTGTGCGGGCCAAGTATGAAAAATTAGGAGCTGGCGCTTGGCAACATTTTTTTTTCTCCATACGAGCATCGCGTGTGATTGATAAATCGCTGACGCTTATGAGGAATATTGATGAGCTAATTACTGAAATCTGCATACAGGCAGCGGCACATGGTGGGCGAATGCTCAACTAATACGCGCTGATGAAAGCGAGTGGGATCGCCTGACAAATAATGCACGTAGATTTTAGATTTGTTAATGTAGTCTAAGTCAAATTGACACGTTTTTTTCCCCTTTGCAAATTAATATTATTAATTGTTTGTTTCGAGTAAGTAGTTTTTGGATATAACTAACATCCGTATGATAATTGTTTATCTTGCTGCATTTCGACTTAATTTAAAATCATGCCTGTGATTGATTATGTTTCATATGTTAAATCACATTATTGTGGTCAATTACATGTATAGTTTATTTATCTATTTTATAATCAATCACAAATTTAAGAAACATATTTTGTCATCCCATCCTCGCGTTTACCTGTTTACGTCGTTTTATGTTTGCTAAAATATATTTTGTTAATGTCGTTTATATCTTGATGTTTAAGCTAAGATCATTTACCTTTCCTAGAAACGCCCGATGGTTGAGATGACCGACGTTTGGTTAGAAATATTATATTATAATTATTCAATTGTTCTTTACGCCTTTACCTTATCCTTTGGTTTCCCTAATGTCGTCCTTTATTGCAAAAATATATGTCGAACTGAAAATTACGTTTTGTTTAGTTTTTTTTTTTTTTTTTTTCCTTTAAGCTATGTTTAACAATTTAGTCAACAGATGCGCCGCAGTTTCCATGGAATTTTCATGGGATATTTTATTGAGTCAATAAATATAGCCGGCAGACTTTCCGAGCAGTTCATTTAAAGATGAAATACGGGTGTAGTGCATGCATGAAGAAGATTCCGAATCGTTCTATAGTCTAACGGCCCCGCGAGATATGCATGCAGCCAGTTTGGCATTTGAGCAATGACGGTCTTCTTTTCTCCACCCTCTCCCTCCCCCTCCCCCTTTCCAACCTCGCTCATCCGCCAGATTCATTTTGTTCAAATGTTCGATCCGAATAGTAGGGCGGTGCATGCGCCGAATTTGAAATGTGTCGCTTATCGGAACGTGAACTGCTTTTGTAAGGGAGGCGAGGGGGGGCAAATAAAATGGGAAGATTGCCATCACGGGGTCAGCCTTCCCATCCATTCCATTTCCCAGTCATCTTTCTCTCGTCTGTACCAAAAATCGTGCATAGTACGTATACATACGGCTTTTCTATGCCGATTGGTAGTCAATTTAGTTTTCACTAAATTTGAACGCCCCCTTCGTTTACTCTTGATTTTCGGCGAGGTACTGACCTCGTCTCTAATGAAATACTGTGTACCGAATATGTGTATTCGTACGCGTTGCGTGAAAATAGAATTGTTGTCAGGGTAGCCACGTTATCTGGATTCCGTATTATCTGGGACAAAATGTAAATTCAGGATGACTAAAATGAAACATAGGGAGAGTGTGGGGGTTGCTACGAAAACTGGAGATGATAAATTTCAGAAAAATTAACATCTGGACTTGTATTTCGATACGTGTTCCGCGGTCAGAATTAATTCACGGAAATTAAACCGTTATCGTTAAATTCCCCCCCCCCCCCCCTATGGAATGGGTCGATGGTATGCCCATTTTTGTACTAACGGAATGCAATTTTATCGTACATCCAAATCACAATTTGTGATAAATGCGGCTTTCCCCTTTAATGGATAGAGTTCGTGTTTGTGGACGGTGGGCGTAATGCCTTGACCAATAGCCGATATAGAATTCAGTCCCTCCCCCTTCCGTGCCTAATGGCTTTACCGATAATCACGTTAAAGTATTTAAAATGCAAACTAGATTGTTTGCTAAAACTAGTTAAGGTATTAGCGCGCTTGGAACGTTGGAAGAACTTTATGCTGTCATTCATTATGGAGAAGGGAGATGCGAGGCCTGTTCTGTGTACTCCGGAGACCCGAGTCTTCTTGCGTGAACAACAAATATTTTGGCGTGTTACCTGCTAACGTACCATGAGACTGTACATCACAATAATATAGCATTGTGGGTGACTTGTCATAGCTCAGTCGGTATTGTTCGCCGACTATGGTGCGACTGTCCCAGGTTCGATTCCCGGGGTGGACTTTCGTTTATCTGGGGTTACGGATGAAAATGTGCTCCTCAATCGTTGCTAAATCACCACGAGGCACGCATAATCCACTGTACATATTATAATGAAACGCCCGAAAAAATACCGAAAGTCTCGGTCGGGAATTGAACTTGCGATCAGGGGTGTAATAAGCGGACACTCTACCATTACACCAATATAGTGATACTCCGATCATACTCGTATACACTGATGTGAATGTAAACAACTTGTTTTTGGTTGCAAGACGAATTCTTGATTTTATTTTTTATTTTCCCTCGTTTAAATTGGAAATAGTAACGCGAGTCTCTGAATCACATGTCCCAAGCGCCCTTAAAATAAATTAAACTATTGAATAAATAATGCTTGTCGAATTCATCGGGCCATACAGGAGGGCCTGGGGAGGACAAACGCATTACTGCCGTACTGTATCCACACGTTTGCATGCTCTTATCGATTTAATTCTCGTCTCGCCAATCGTGCGGCTCCAACACGTTCGCCGCAAAACGCCGGTCTCTCTTTTTCTCCCAACACCACCACCCCATCCCCTCTCCACCACCGCCTCATCCAATCTAAACTTTTCACCACCTTTTCCCCGTGTTTCTAACAAAACTTGTACTCATCACCCGCCGCCCGGGTATCAGAAATTGGTTCGCGACGCCCATAGCGGGTATTCTGGAATGTGCGGGGGCGCGCATGTCGAAAATGAATCCGTTAGGTGGACCTGTAACAACAAACGCACACCTTTCGGTCAGCGCGAACAAAACCACGGCCGGCGAACGGCGTTGCGTGTACGTTTAGTTCGTGCGTGCGCGTGTGTATGTACGAGTATGCGTGTGTGGGAATGGAGCTTAAACGAAATTGCTTTCGGCTTATCAGTTTGGCCGTGGCGCGGTTGTTGGTTGGGGTTTGGTGTCAGCCGTCGTCACACGCGTACACTGGTACATGCGCATTCTCCCCTGGTT
>JAUJYS010005751.1:0-10827 GCA_033995665.1 Melogona broelemanni
CCCTTCCCTGCCCCTCACATATCTCTATAGAGACACGAGGGTGCAGAAAATCCTGTAGTGCACTAGGCGCTACGGTAATTTAAAAAAGAAAAAAAAAAAAAAAAATATGTTCCTCGTTTCTCCATAAATGGAAAGAAAAGATGACGTTCTTCGTTCCTGTTTCAAAGATTCAAAAATAGCATAGTGCTATTTATTAGAAAGCAAGATGTAATAAATAATTTGCAGATCCGTAAAACATTTCACGCGATTATACTTATTTAAATTTTAATGTTGACTCTTTTTTTCTTTTTTTTTTGTAATACGACGCACATTTTATTTTATCTTTTTACAAAAGGTTTGGGATTTCAGTACATGGGACCATGCCAATACAATAATTACCAGATACCGTACAACAACTATTAAACTACAGGACCGCAGGAGGACAGCATCCATCAGAATACACGGCGGTTTAAAAATGTATCATTTATTTTGCTTGTTCACAGTACTATTATTTACAATGGTTAATTGAAATGTTATTCTTCCAATTCATTTTGTAAAGACAGTGGTAATTAAATGTTTGAACAAGTTATGTGCTGTTTTATCACCGCGATCGAGCATTATGGTGACGTCCGTTGCATTATAGGCACTCTGGTTCAGCATTTAGAAGGGGAATTGGAGTCGTTGTCCGAATAATGTCGTGAATTTCAGAGTAATGAGAATCATTGACCGAAACCGATGAAAACAGATTTACGACATTTGACACAAAGCAATTGTTTATTTCACTTTTCCCCTCTACACATATATTTTTTTTTAATCACCGTAGTGTCTAGTGTACTATAGGATTACTCAGTGTTGGGTAGGAACGGAACGTAAAGTTCCCGTTCCTAGGAACTGGTTCCTTTCTTGAGGAACGGAGGAACGCCTAGGTTCCTTTTATTTCTGTAGGAACTGTAACGAGAACTGGTTCCTTTATTTGAGGAACTGGAACGGGGTTCCTTTTCTGGTTACAGCGTTCCTTGTTCAAATAACCTTCATTGTCTAAAAGCACACTTTCCTTAAAATAACACGTTTCGATTGAAAATTGATCCTAAAATTGCAAATCTTCAAGTTATTCAAATGAAATTTGGCAAACATGTTCGTATTTCTTTTCTTTATGAATTGGCACCGCGCACGTGCAACTCCGTAACGTCGATCATTCGAGTTCTTCAAATAATGAAGGAACTGAAAAGGAACTGGTTCCTTTTGGAAAGGAACGCAGGAACGCCTAGGTTCCTTTTTTATTTTTGAGGAATGAGAACGGGAACTGGTTCCTTTTTATTTTTGAGGAACGGAAACGGGAACTGGTTCCTTTTCAAAAGGAACGAACCCATTACTGGCCACGGCAGCGATGGCTGCGCGTGTGCACCCGATTTAGTTCACAGACCCTACGTGTATTAGATACTACGTGGAGGGGGAGAGGGGGAGATGGGTTATTAAATTTTGAGACGTTTAAGCCTACTTATTTTTATTTTTTTTAAATCACCGTAGTGCTAATCACTACAGGATTAGTACTCCTTGTGTCGCTATGGCGATATGGAAGGGGCAGAGAAAGGAAGGGGAATGGTAGCTGGTATAACCAGGCTGCAGGATCCAGGTTCGTCGAATAATCGAGAGCCTGCGCCGGGAATCGAACCTGGGACTGTCCGCACCGCAGTCGGAAGCATTGCCGAGTTAATCCCAGTTAATTTTCCATAATCGGGTGCCAGTGTTTTGACAGTTTTGGGAAGGAAAAGAAAGGAAATAGTCAGATATCTTTTTTTGTATTTAATTATTATTATTATGTTAATTGTATCTAATAGAATATATTTTTTGTATGTATTAAGTTTTAACTAGTCTTATGACCACCGCCATATTCCTCCAAAGAGGGCTGCCTGCGGGTAAATAAGTAGTCAATTTATCATCGTCTTCCTGTGTTTTTATTTGTATTCCCTGTTTTCTTTAATCTAATTTGACCGTAGATGTATTTCTTAGGAAATGCATGACGTAGTATAATATTTTTGTAGCCGGTTGACAAAGTTCATCTGCCTCAGTAAAACGTGTTTGTTTATACACTGAAGCTACATCATTGGTCAATATCTATAATTGGACTAATTGTACACGGAAAAGATTCGATCTCTTGTTTCTCAATAACTTACATTGATTAGAGAGAATCGGATTGAGCACAAGAACATGCTGATAACCAGTAATCTCGGCAAAGCGTTCGACAAAGTACCTCGCCACATATGGAACGACTTTTTTATAACAAATTAGGCGTCTCATGATAACGTCTGTTTTCGCATCGAAACAGAAGATTACAACAAATATGTTATCTTAAAAAATGTATTGAATATCATCACATTTCTTTCTGTGATCACAAAAATACTGACAAATATTCAACAAGTCAATTGAACAAAATGGGGGTATTGGTTACAAGCCAAGGTTAAAAGTTAAAAAGTACATTCTCATTGGTCATTTTAATTTTCAAGGTAATGGTCTAGTTGTTGAAGTTGAAAATAATATGAGCCATGAAACAAATTTGTGCATCGAACAAACGAATTCGTTTTAAAAAGTGAATTGTGAAGGAATTGAAATGAAGGGGAATGACAGCTGGTGTAGCCAGGCTGCAGGATCCACTCCTAAGCTCTGGATTCACTAACGGAAGCTCCAGTACCGCGACTCGTTGAATAAACGATCTTCTCTACCGGGAATCGAACCCGGGACCGCCCGCACAGCAGTCGGAAGCATTACCGACTGGACTAGACAGCCGCACAAATTTCCATTTCGTTCCTACAAAACACTGTTCAACAATGATAAGAAATAATAATAATAATAATAAAAATATGCGGTTAAATGCGGAAATATATTTTTAATATATATTGTTGATGGTACTGGTATCTGATCATTTTCTAGGATCAGTTTCACGAACATAACTTACATAGTTGCCTCATAAAAATCAAACTTAATCAAAGGCAATATTCGATCATCAAATTCGCTTCCTGTAGCGATAACTGATCCTGATTCATGCGTGCGAAATTGTTTTGTCGACTTTTGCTCAGAACTATCAATTAATTGACGCAAACAAAATAGGAGATCCGCTTTCAATTTGCATACGGGCGACTACTACTACGTCACATAAACAAATCCGTTATCTCGCACCACAAATTTGCTCTCCGCTGCACATAGAATTATGACGAGATTCTTTGATGTTTGGCCAAAACCACCGACGAACGGCCAACGACCACTATAGCTTGCTATTTTGACACTTTAAAACATACTAGCGCTTAAGCCAGTCCAAGGACAAGCAACAATTTTGCAGGCTTCATTCGAATTTTTGTGGTATCATGACGTCACAGCGTGGCCTTTGTGTCACAGAGGCTGCGCATTCAGGATTTTGTACGCGCACAAAATGGCGGAAACTCTGATTTATTAGATTGGATTCATTTGTGGTTCGAAATAAAGAAATTTACAGTGTTGGATTAGTCCCGTGTACAAATAAACCCGTTACAGTTTCTACAGAAATTGAAAGAAACTTGACTATTCTTAGTTCTTTTAAAAAACAATCTGGAACTTTCCGTTCGGTCGATTATCAAATAAAAAAAGAAGTAGGCTGTGTCTGTGACACTGCCGCAAGTTTTAGACGTGACAACGTGTATGTGCCGAACCATTCGATACATGCCAACGCATGTATCGACTCTTAACATTTATGTGTAAGTCACGAAATCAATGAAATACATTTTCTAACTATTTCCTCACAAATCCAGAAGCACGTAGATTTTTTGCAATATAGCTCTTCTTAAGTGAGAATCACTCGATGCTCTCGATGATCGCATGTTTTTTAAAATATTTTTAAATCGAAAGAACGGAAAGGTTTCTGGTTACTTTTTAAAAAAGAACTAGGAACGGCCAGGTTCATTTTAATTTGCGTGGTAACTGGAACAGAAATTGGGATCGTTTTTTCTTGAGGAAACGGAAACGGGAACTGGTACTGGTTACTTTTCGAAAGCAACCAACCCAACACTAGATGTAAAGTGAAACAGAATCGCTCGACCAAAACAAACTTACCCATCGTCATTATAAGAATTTGAAGCAAATAAAAAATAATTTCGATCTTACTAACTAGTACTAGAATGAGACATTTGCCTAAAATTTTAGTAAAAAACTTATGTTCACCAAAACAGGGTTTGTTCCAGTGTGGGATTTGCCTTGTCCCTTAGGGGGGTTTAACCCCCACACTTCAGTGGCCCAACGCCCCCATACCGTGCATAATTGGTGAATTTGACCGATACTGAGGGGGGTCGGTTTCGACTCTCCTTCTTTGGTCAGACTCTGCTGACCCCCCCCCCCTCTCCACTTTTATTTTGACAAATTCCACACTGGTTTGTTGCAAGTACACAGTAAAAGAACAAAAGTTCAAGTTACTAAAAAAATAGGGAACAAAATCGTTCCTTTACAGAAAAAGGCACCCACTCGTTACAAAGTTCCTCTGAAAGTTAAGTCTCAACACTGGATTCAGTTGTGGTCGTTGCGGCACCGTCCTTACGCAAACTCTCTTCAAATTTTACATCTGGAAAAATCAGCATTTATTTTTAACGAGCCAATCAGTAACGAGACATGGGTTAGCCGCCATCAAAAATGTCCCCCTCAATTGCGCAATCATTTCGGGGTCGAAATTGGTGGGGCATGCACGTGTAATGGGTCTCTAATCGGTTCAGCCCGTAATCGGTAACTCGTTTTATATGGACAGGGCAAATGGTTTTATCACTTTTTGAGCGTTGCCTCATTATATCCTATTACAATAATGGCGTGGGGCTGGTTTGTCAGTTTTTCAGGGCCTATCGCGCGTTGCAAGCTATCTTATTTCACTCTTTTTTATTTTGTGTGGCAGCGTGTCTAGTTGTTTGTTACATGGCAACGATCTTTTCCCCACTTAGAACTACTGGCAGCGCCATCTATTGCTGGAAACGTGAGACTCCGAGCATTTGTTCGTTCTCAAGAAACAATAGACCGTGATTTTGTTTTTGTTGTGTCAGTCGTCAACCCTGAGTATTTTAATTTTGTTCCTTTTGAAAAGGAACCAGTTCTTGTTCACATACTCCTTCTCATTGTCCGTCCTGATTACTTTCACCTTCCTGTTGAATTGAGTGGTTATTGCCCTGACTTACTGCCCTGGCGCTTCCATTAGGGAGGCCAGAGCTTAGGGGTGGATCCTGCAGTCTGGCTATTCCAGATGCCATCCCTCTTCCCTTCCCTAACCCTCACATATCTCCACAGAGACACGAGGGTGCAGTAATCCTGTAGTGCACTAGCCACTACGGTGGTTGAAAAAAAAAAAGAAGTAAAAGGTCACTATTAAAAGTCAAAGGTTGAATGCAGTGGGACACGTATGTCCCACTTAAATAAAAAACATATAAAAAACCTCTTAATGTTATTCGACTTTTCCATTTTTATTTTTAATCGAACGAACTGGAACGAGCTCCTTTTTGAATGGGATATATGTAATCCTGAGCCTTCTGCAAAACAGTCTGCTTATAGCTCGCAACACAAGAAATGCAATGCCTAGTGCGCTTGTAGTAGCCAGTAAAACTGCACAAATGACGTCTAGCAGCAAATATTGGAACAGGTTGAGGTGTTCAGCTCCACTTTTCAGATGTGGCGCCCCCTTATGGCGGATGACGTATTCTATCCAGTAGGTTGCCACCTCCTTGGGGTGCTGTGGGTGGTCTCTTAGGATGGTGGATACCCTGGCAGCATTTTCTTTATAACTATGACCGAAAAGAGGAAATTAAAACTCAAGTTTTAAAGCACAAAACATGTAATTTCATTTTATTATGTCAATGAAGTCCAGCTAAAAAAGCAATCTCTGCACAGAATATTTCTTAAACTTTTCCCTTCTTTTCTTTTCTTTAAAAGGCAAAATACTACTAGCTTCCAGTACAACATACTGTAAGTATCCAATTTCCTGGTCACAGAAATCCTACTAGCAATAAAAATTAGAATATATGTTTAATTTTTGTACAACTTTACTCATTATTTTTACATTATTTTCAATTGGACTTTTTTCATATGAATCGCAAAACGGCACTAATGAAGAAGATTTAAAAAAAAAAAAAATAGTGATTAAGCTTTATTAAAAACAAAACTCATAATTGTTTTTTAAAGAAAATTTGACAATTTTATTATTTATTTTTTCCAAAAATTTGTTCTTTTGACTACCAGTGGGACAACGGGCCCCAAATGACATGTTACACTAGGGTACCACTGGCTGTGAATAGGTGAATCGCTAGTTTACCATACAGTTGACGCTCACAATTAGAAACTAAAAACAACTGTTGTGTGTCATTGCCACCTTTAAAGTGAACATTTAAACCGTTGAGCTAGCCCGCGGCACAACTGCCATCTGAGACGGACGGTCACATGTGACCGTCCGTCATAATGTGACCGTCCGTCTCGGTTTAACGGTTTAAATGTTTTTTTTGTTTTTTTTTGCCGTACCGTGGCGTCACCGTACCATTTCTGGAACATTCAAATGTTTGTCCCAAGAAATGTAACTATCACGTTTTGTCCTTCAAATTAACGTGCTTTAAACATTTTGCAAATTACATTGCAATCTCGTTCATCTATATCGTTACGGTTCGGCGATTTCTTCTTATGTGCACCTCGTTTTCTTTGTGTTTCGTGCTTATGAACTTTTAATGTAATTAGTGTTACTAAAAATGTATGTGTTTGTGTGAAGATCTGTAATGACGTCATCTACCGTCATGACGTCATCATCATCATGATTTTTTTTCTTTTTAAATTTAATATTTTTTATGAATTTTTTATGAATTTTTTTATTTTTTTTAATACATTTTAATTTTGTTTTATAATTTTCTTTACACAACCGGGCGAAGCCGGGCAAAAAAGCTAGTTTTTTATAAATGTTATTAAAGGCTTTTTTGTCCATTTCCGCTAAACATAAACAAACAAGTGTGACTCATCTGTGGAGACACTCAAAATTTAAACCTTCATACTATTCGAAGTGATCAGTTTTCGCGTCTAGTCCTGCATCGTCACTTTTCTGTATAATCCCAGAGATGATGCAGGACGCGAAACCTGGATTGCATGAAGGTTTAGTTTTTTAGTGTCCCCCACAGAAGAGTACCACTGTTATCACACACTCTACCACAAAAGCCAACCACTGGATTCCAGGGAAGGGGGTGTTTTTCTACTTTGTTATATACCTGGGGCAATCCTTTCACTGGCATCGCATGCATGCCACCGACATCGATAGAATAAGGCATGGTTGGAACCGGATTGTGTAAAACAAAGTGTCTGCTCGTTATCATCAGGGAAACTTGGCTCTCCAGCTCTCTGATTGGCCGAGCGTCCGGATACCTTTGACGTATGATGGCATCCAACCGTGGAAACAAAATATAGTCTCTGTACCATAAAGAAGCCAGGTGGACAGCGGTGTTATGAATCCGGTTCAGGAAATTCATCCTGACTGGGATGCCACCAAACAACAAGGGATTGTAGGAAAATAGATGGGGTATATTGAGGGACCAAGCATGATGACTAAACAATCCACAGGGGTTGAAGTACACTGCAGGTATGCCCATCCGCTGAGCCAGGGGCAGCATGAATTCACTTAGCGTAGCATCAACTACTAAAAGGTCAAATTTTGGTTGGCCACGTGAGTCCATTGGATCTGTCAGGATATCCGCCAACAGTGGCAAATTGTATGTCACAACAGTGATCTTACTTAAAAAATCGGTTAATTCAAACAATCCATTAATAACGGTTGGTTTTTCCTGGATAACTGCGACGGTGAATTTGGATGCCAGGTTCGAGATAGCGGGAATCATTATATTCGTAACATTGATGGTATCATTCATTGGTATTTCGTAACCGGCCACAAAGGTTACCTAGAAAATATTACAATTGTAATTATTAATATATTAGGAGCGTTGAAAAGGTATATGCATTCATAAAAAAAAATAATGGCTTTATGAATTTTCATTAAAATTACCTAACGTATTATCCATATATTTCAGAGCTTCTTAGAATTTTTTTTATTCGATTCGATGTAATCCGACGTTCTGCGCCAGTATAACTAACAAATTTGGTTATACGAAACAATACATTGAAAATTCAACGTGCTAAAAATCGAACGCCAACATGGACGCCGACGAGATGGCTTCAACACCGTTCGTTTGCTCGTTTATTGCTTTTTTTAGGCATTTTGAGAATCCTTTTTAATCCAAGTCAGCTTGAAATGATTTAAGGACGAAATAATATTTAAAAGTTATGTTTCTTTATAATTTTGTAAAATTTTGAAACAGGATAAATAACTGAAAGATGCTCAGATATGCTAACGGCCAGTGGCTGTCAAAAAGAATGAATTTCAGCACTCGTGAATAGCTTTGTTCAAATCCCTGGTTGACAGTTTCATGCAAGATTTAAGCCCGGACTATGTAATGGTACGATTCAAAATGTGTTCGAGGATGTATACAACCAAAAAATGTTTGTTAGAGGATGATGCCAAAGAAACGTGATATCAGTTGCGTTTTGGGATGCAAAGCACCAGTGTGTGATTTGTAAAAAAAAAAGGGGGGTGGGGTCAGTAGAGTCTGACTAAAGAGGAAGAGTCAAAACCAAGAGTGTCCCTCAACATAATTCGCAGAGCAGATCAATATACAGTTAGAAAATGTCGTCTTTAATATAGAATTAAAACAGCGATAAAACTCAGGACATGACTAAGTTGGCAACACAAACAACACAAAGCAAATATATAAAAAAAATCCTTGCAAAATGTAACATCACTTCGTTCTGTAAGCAACATAAACCCTTACTTTTACATCGGGGTTTAATCATTCAGAAAAATTATTAATATTTTGAAAATACTTTGGTTCCCCATACGCGTTTTTATCACTGGAGCATCAAGAACAACAAAAAAGAATAGAAAATCTTCTATTATTTTTTTATCTTCACTTCGACGAACTTTCATCTTATCATCGCAGATTTACTTCAACGATACTATATTTATCAAGAACAACGTTCGTAGCTTCACTGATGAAATATGCAATGATGGAAAGGCGTATGGAGAGCGAAATCTTTTTCTAAATTTTAATCGAACGGTGATGTAAGGTAAAGGTTTATTTCGTTTAAAGAACTACATGATGTTGTATTTTGCAATGGTCCGTTCTGTTTTTCTGCTTTGTGGTGATAGTTTCGTCAACTCAAGTCGTTCGTCACCCCTAGTCCTATTATGGGTTTCATCGTTTTTTTCTTTCTAATTTTGCTATTTATTTTTAATAAGCACCATGGTATAAACTTACTTGATGACCTCGCCTGGCCAATTCATTGATGATGGGATCCATGGCTATCCTGTGACTGGGGGTGCCGCTTGGTGAAACGAATAATATTTTGAATGAAAAAATGCTGCTGACCGAAGACAACAATATAAAAATAATAATGATCCTCATTTTTGTTGCGAAACTGGAAGGAAATACAAAAAATTTCTTAGCAATATTAAGCTTAGGGGTGGATCCTGCAGTCTAGCTATTCCAGCTGCCATCTCTCTTCCCTTCTTTTCCTTGCCCCTCACATATCTCCACAGAGACACGACTGAGACAGAGACACTAACTGACTAATGAGACAGTTCTGGCAAAAGTGAGAGAAGACAGAAAAATCCTCAGAATAATGAGATGGATAGGACATGCCTTGAGTCATGGGGGACCACAAATTAGAGTTTTAGAGGGGAGAATTCAAGGCAAGAGGCCAGGTAGGCCAACAAATGACTTTGTATCCCAGTTATGCCAAGACACAAGCTCCAAATAATACTATGAAGTGAAAGAAAAGGCAGAAAATAGGAGAGAATAGAGAGACATAGCCCATTGCTGTTAAACCAGTCCCAGGACTGAATAACCATTGAT
Source organism: Melogona broelemanni (assembly GCA_033995665.1). NCBI lineage: Eukaryota > Metazoa > Arthropoda > Diplopoda > Chordeumatida > Chordeumatidae > Melogona > Melogona broelemanni. The sequence continues at coordinate 9,912 of JAUJYS010005751.1, forward strand.
TGATTGATCTGCGATACATTTCAAAATTACGGGAAAACAATCTTTTTACTTTTGTCGATGTCTGAAATTTGAGTAAAATCACATTATTTTACTAGAAAAAAGGCCTGGCTACGCCCGGGATAAGGGGGAAATATTTATTAAAAACGGGGAAATCTGGACATTCGCCACGGTAACACCCGGTTAAATATAACATGACGTTACAGTCGCCAAATATGAAAGTTATTCTCGACCAGAGAGACGGAAACGGCAACTTCTTGTGGTATTAGATGTTTTTTTAATAAACACAAAAAACTTTTAGCACAAATACAAATTATGTAACTGCGAATACGTTGTATGGCATTATGTATGTAGAAATAAAATAATAACAAACAGTGTGACTAATCTGTGAGTCACGCGATCTTACTACGCCCGATCAGCCGTTTTCGCGTTGCGTGCATCTTCTCCGGGATACAATGCATACAACGTATTCACACGAGAGTTGTACAAAGATCTATCACGAGTGATCACAAGCATCGCCTTAACACCATTCGTGAGGAAGATCAAAATACGGCAAAAATGTCGACGTGATTTAAAATAATGAATATAACGAAGAAACCAGAACAAGCTGGGGATAACGACGACTGAGCTGGTAAGACTCCACGAATCTGCATATAGCAGTAAGAACAGAATAGACCCTTGCAAACTATAGTAATGTGTCGTTCTGAGAACGAAATAGACCCTTACCTTAGCATCATGGCTCTTTCGATTTGAAGATAAAATTTAGAACACAAGTTGGTATGAATTTTAGGCTAATGTTCATACCGTGGGCACAATGGGGTGGCAAAACGGGTGGCCCGCATGCGCGCGCGCGCGCGCGCATGCGCACATGCGGACCAGCATAGTCGGATTTTAGAGATTGTAAATCGGCACACGACTA
>JAUJYS010005752.1:0-10765 GCA_033995665.1 Melogona broelemanni
GTCACCAAATGGCTTCGAGATGTTTTGAGGCAATGGGAAAACGTAAGAAGACAGTTTTAACAGAAAATGAAATAACCAAAATGCTTGGATGTTATTAGCACATTTGTAAAAAAAACCTCAAATGAATTGATAAAATATTAAATGAAATATGACTATATGTAACAGAGAGTTTCTAGGAGCCGTTTTAGAAAGAAAGAATAAAATTATTTTAAATGACTATATGGTTTTGGGTGCAGGTTTTTATGGACCACACTATATAATGTCAGGATATATTTGTAACAGGGATTTAAAAATCAACAATTATTTCCTGGAAATATTTCAGACACTTTTCATCACATTTGTTTTAACCGCTTGCATCTTTGGAATGCTCATCACAGTGACGACAAGATGGCAGAAGAGTTTCACGCGTCTTAATTCAAAGGCGCTCGGCAGAACCATTTACAAATTATGCAAAGTCACGAGTGGACTTCGGTTTATATTAAGTGTTCGGGTAAGGTTACAACAAAGGCACAAAGAGCGAACGATAGAACATCTTGTCGTGTAAAAAAATATTCGAAAAATGCTCACAATATTAATGTAAGAAGAACATAAAATTGTTGACAGTCCGCAGATGATTGAACGAAATATTGTTAGAAGGACAATAAGTACTAATTTGCATTTAATATTAACTTGTTGAAATCACCAAAAAAACATTTTACACAAGATTATTTTTTTTATAAAACCCAATTTGGTACAAGTGATTAGCTGCTATCGCTATAAATATGTGCTGGCGGAGAAAACAGAGTGACAACACAATTTATGTTTTAATTTTTGCCACTCTTAAGACTGTAATTTCACTACGCTACTGCGCTCGCTACGACTAGTCGTAGTAAAATACAGACTTTAGTACTTGACATTTCGTGCGCGTAACGTACGTTACGCACATGAAATGTCAAGTACTAAAGGCTGTATTTTATAGCGGGATCACGTGACCCCGCTATATACGCAACCCGTATGAGGCTAGCTTCGAGAATGCGCAGAAATTGCCTGAGCGAGACAAGACGTATGTTTTTCGTCTAGCATCTATCAAAAATTTCTCTGTGATGTCAACAGCAATTCACTTATTACTCTGCAATTGTCGGATCCCCCGCTCAGTCATCGAGTATTATTTGTACTCTTAACTATTTTCGGTTTCGCAGTTCGACGCACTTTTTGGTGCCTTGACGGAAGTTTAAATAGAATTTTAATTTTTCACAAGTTTCTTGGTTGATGGCGGAAATGTCAGCCACCGCAACACCCAAAGTGAAACTCAACAACGGCCACGATATTCCGATTATCGGTCTTGGTACCTGGGAGGTGAGTAGACAGGCCTGACAGGTCCCGCTCTCATGCACCGTCATTATCTATGGGAATTTGAAGGAATTGAAAACAATGTCGATCATGAATTACAAATTTCCATAGATAATGATGGTGCGTAAGTGTGCTTTAGTAATTTTCTTTAGTAAGACTCTAATAGAAGCTCAGGGGTGACGCTAATACCCCAGGCTAACGAATAAACAATTACAATACATACCCGCAAGCAGCCCCTTTTTAGGGGGGCCAATGGCGGGGGTTGAAGACCAGTTATGGACAAAAGATAGAGTTGTCCTATTTTAACAGGCTCTGTATTTGAGACTGTTAGATTGTTCCACTGCCGAAACACTCTTGGGAAATATTAATGTTTGTAGGGGTCAAACTTACATAGTGGCACATTCACCATCCAGTAAACCTATATCTATGGCTTACGTGGCGCCGAAGCCAGGGGGTGGTCTCCAAAATTTGACCATCTTGGAAAAATCCAGTGTTTGTATATTATTTTTAAATTGTCGGCTGCTCCCTTTTCGGTTCCGACCGTTGACCTCCTACCCCATCTAATGTAGTCATCCGCCGCTGCGCCGTCTCCTCAGGCCGAACGTTCGCATGCCCCACCCGTGCTTGCAATCTCGCCCCCCCCCTCCCCCTTGTTGACCAAAGCAGTTCCGTATGGTGGCTCGAGCGGCTACCCGCCCACTCACTTCAAGTCGAGAGTCCTTCGGCCCAGCTCGTTACGTGTTTGCAGTGGGGGCAATCTGAGCCAATCTCGAAAACCGCCGCGCACCGACAAATGCCAATTAATTTAGCAAAGTCCGAAACCGCGCACTTGGCACTCATTGCCACTGCTTTTATGTGCCGGAGGAGGGAGGGGGGAGACGAGAAAATATATGACGTCACAGATCCTCCCGAGACCTCGGTCACCCACTAGGTTATTTTTTTTTTAAAATCACCGTAGGTGCCTAGTGCACTACAGGAGGATTGCTGCACCCTCATGTCTCTACGGAGATGTGCGAGGGGCAGGGAAGAGAAGGGATGGGAAATGGCAGCTGGAATAGCCAGGCTGCAGGATCCACCCCTTAGCTCTGGACTCCCTAATGGAAGCTCAGGGTTGACGCCAGTACCCCTGATTAACGAATAGACGAAAGCCTGGGCCGGGAATCGAACCCGGGACCGTCGACTTCGTAGGATGTTGCCATACCCAATGAGCCATCGGTACATAGAGTAAAACAGTCTAAATCTTATAATACAATTTACTCGATATGTTAGTAAAAAAAAATTGTACATAATTGTTAACAATACATTCATGATACAGGCAACAGTTTGACGACGATGTGGGCCGCGATAATGTATTTTTTTTGTGTGACGTGTGACGAATGTTTTTCGTGTGATAAGATCCATGATTCACATGAAAGATCCATTATCGCGGCCCACATCGTCGTCAAACTGTTACCTATATGTATGTATTGTGAACAATTCTGTACAATTTTTTTTACCACCACATCTTGAGTATAGGATATTTAAACATTTTGTGCTTGTATTTCTCATATAACCAAATTTTAATGTTTTATTGTTACCGTATCGTTACCTCATTACTCTAGGTTGCACACCATTTCCTATATTGGCCTCGAATTTTCTCAAATCACTGTAGTGAATATTACTTTAGGTTGTTATATATAAATCCTTCTTAGCACTCGAGCATTTTATAAAGAAAGGGCACATTTTCCCCAGTACCCCGGGATCAAATAAACGATAGTCCGCGCCGGGAATCGAACCCGGGATCGCCACACCGCAGTCGGTTGCCAAACCGACTGGACTACGACGAGTCGTACTCCTCCATACAGTAGCCTCCAAATTACGATTATTCACGTAAATCTTGAAATCCGATTACCGTAATTATGGAAAGCTACTGTTGCTACTCCCATATCGTGTAGTCAAGGATTACTTCTATCAATTGCAGGGAATCTGATTAAAACTGGCCTTTGGCATATCCCAAGTATAGGGGATGTCGTAGGCACTTTGTTGGAAATAGCGCTCGGCGGGAGGTCTGCGTATAGTGGCGTCACTGATATTCCTCAAATGTGGGTTATTGATAAGCGAGTTGCGCATCCGCAATCCTAGCGGCAATCGTTGGTATTGCTCGTAAATGCGCGATGCGCGATGTGATTGTAGGATGGTTTGCCATTCATTGTATTCAATATTCCTATGAAAGACACCCCCCCCCCCCCAGTGGCGTTTATTTTCCCGGATTAATGCCTAGGTAGAGATCTTTTGCGAGTACCTGAAATCGTACAAGCACGGATATTTTTTTTAATGTCCTTTCGAAGCATGTTGCGGCTGGCCGACCAGAATGGTCTCAAACTAGACGTCTGCCATAAACATTAAACATGACAACATGCAATAAATAAGACAATTTACAAAAGTGATAAGGGGGGCACATTTGCGTCAGAACAGGCACGGGCACGTGGCAGGGGGATCACTTTACTTTCATTCCGAAAAAAGGCGTGCACACGAATTTCTCTCGCAAAAAAAATTCTGGAGGTCTCCTTTGGGGATTGAACCTGCGATCACGGGCGTAGTAGTCGAGCACGCTAACAAATTACACCACTCCATGTTGTTTTCAAATTCCTAACGGAGTGAAACATATCCCCGGGGCACCCACCAGAGAGATGGTATCAACGATTGCCGCAAGGGTTGTGGTTGCGCAACACGTCCTTCACTTTCTAAAGTTCGGCACTGCGCATGTGGCAACGTGCCAGAAGCCGGGGGACACGTGCCATAAGAATCAATGAAATTATGATGCCGGCGGGAAAGAGGAAATGGCTTTGCATCACATGAACACTGTTGACTGAGGGCCGCCCTTTCAGCCGCGGTTTATAATCTGTGGTGGCAAGATAAGAGCACTGCGGCAGACCGAGCACAGTTTAATGTTTTTCAACTTTTCAATTATTATTATTTAAAGTTCAAAGTGGTATTATGGCATTCTATCACTGTTTTCTTTACATCGTGGATTAATTTGTTAAAAATTCTAAGATAATTCTGATTATGGTCCGCTAGTCTAACAGGGATATATTTTTTAAAAAAATAAAATGAAATAAAATGAAGTGAAAATTATTTCACTGTAGTGAATGTAGAGAAACTACAGGGATTCTGTACTCCTCGTGTTGGTTGCATAGGCAACGTATGAAGGGTACGTTTTCACCAGTAAAATGGGATCGAATACAGGATGCTCTCTAAACGAGAGTCCTCGCCGAGAATCAAACTGGGATCGAACCGCAGTCAGTTGCAATGCCGACTGGCCTAGTTGGAATTATTTACTGGATTACCCAATTTCTGAATAAATTTGTTGATAACTATTTCCATTTTATTTAAAAAAAAATCCCTCTTCCATATCCCGAGCGAAGCCGGGCACCCTTTTCTAGTAAATATTAAATAACAATTGGTGTAAAATCTGACCTTATGTGAATCTGTTCCATTTCCCATGTCACAGAAAACCCACAACGGTTTGAGCGGTCCATTATCATCCGGGTCGATTTCGTACGATCCAGAAGTCCTGACGTCATGGAATTCCCATAGATCCTGACAATGTCGATTCGGCTTTTCCGTCGCTGATATCAGGTAAGAGAAAAAAATTATTAAATATGGCTTGCATAGGCACTGGTTGAATGTTTAAATTTTAGTATGATAGTTTTTTTCCCCACGGAGCACTAATATTTTAACTGTAAACACTCATCTGAAGCTCGCTCCATCTGAGGGATTAGGGACTAAGGCCTTGGTGAGAAATGTTTATCTTTGTATTTATACAGCTGGCCGCGTGTATAACCTATAGCTGTTTGAGCACTTTGGAAGCGCGTTTGTGGTATTTCGGCATTTAGGATACGATTTTGTTTTGCGTACAAGAGTCAACCTTTCCTAAACTGAAAAAAATATATTTTTGATGCGACTTAGAAGAGCATGTAAAGATAAGGTTTCTGGTTTCGCGATTCTCCATAACTTCCGCACACTCAAATTGGATTTGCAAAAACAATTTATATGGGCGACTCAAAATTGTCTTTAAAATGTCATTTGTTCTTTAACCTTTTGTAAGTTAAGATTTTAAGGGTAAGTTGATCATAATAAACGGTGTAGCATAAGGAACTCTTCACTTAGATAGAGATCTCCCACATTAACACTTGATGAAAATTAATGTCCTAAATGTCTTGACTGAAACCAATTGGCAAGGACGGCAATACAGCAATACAGCACATTCTTTCCCATAAAAATAAACAGTTTGAGGAGATTTGAGGAACGGTCGCCTATTCCATTCGTTAATCTAGATTTTGATCAGGAGAAGAATAAAGTCTTTGGAAAATGTACAAGAAAAGGGTTGCGTTTGACAGCTGTACGACCATGAATAATGTGTCATGAAAAGTGGCAGTGTCGCCGTGCCTGTCACTCCCATCTGTTTGAAAAATAGCTTTAACCTTGAAAAACCACGCTCAGTATCCTCATGAGACCCCCTGCATGCATTGCTGAATTAGGTTTTTATGCTAAACAATACAAAGTGAAGCGGCACTTTGAGAGCTCCTTGCAGTTCAGGCAGCGTGTGACCTCAAATTGAAAAAAGGTCGTGTTATTCGTTGAAATTTGTTATCAGATTCTTCCAACATTACATAAAATATATAAAAGACCACACGCCTGAGTCTTAACATCAATTACAACAAACAAAATCATACATAAAACATAATCATTACTATTAGGCGGCATGCTTATGATTAATTATCCATGATGAAGTTAAGGCTCTAGCTTGTGGTCGATTATATATTTTACAATTAATTTATCTTTTTTAAGATCTACGCAATACATTTTGGTATCTTCGCTTCTACCCGTTTATGCGTTTAGATGTTTGCTCAAATATATTTTGATAGTGACGTTCATATTTTGATTTAAAGTTACTCAGTTTCTTTCAATCGTGTTACACTAATTACAATATGTATATGCAAGCAGCCTCTTTAAAGGACCTATGGCGGGAGTCAAGAATCTCTCACAATAAGAGGCCATTTAATTTATGGGTCTCAGGATCGAGCCATGATCAAAATGGTTCCTCAACCAATCTATAATCGTTAGTCGCCAATATTTTTAAAGAATCGGCAACCTTTAGCTCAAAGGAAAAATAATAATATCATGCTTTTCGTTTCCAATTTTTATCCGATTCTTCCAAATGTGTAGGCTACGTCTCATGTGAGGTCCCTTAAATTTTATTTAAGGCATTTGATAGAGAACTTGATTAATTTGAAGGAGGAGCTTGGATTGAATTACTTCAAACTAAACTTCTCCATCTTCCGTCTTCCATCCATCATCTAATCTATCAATCCATGTGATCTCAGGAAGATAAAAACAGTTTCTTCGGAAATAGAAACAATCGTCTCTCACCTTAGACCGACATGACATTAGACCGACTACGCACAACGCGGTCGCAATATACAAAGTCAGATTACACCAACTCACCCTCTTTTCCATCGACGCTGCCATCAGCTTGGTCGCCAATGATCTGTCCATCACATCGCCGTACCACAGAGTCGTGCCAGAAACAGGCGAGCAAGAGAAGCCGCAACCAGATGAAGGCAATCCGAGATGAGGCGCGAGTCATAGATGGAACATTGGAGGCCGAGCGTCACAAGACTAGTTCGTCGAGTTTAGGTTACGAATTCCTTTTTTTTTTCTTCTTCTTGTGCGTGTTTTTCGACACCTTGACGTTATGGCACCACGCAAACAGGACTATTTACGCACCCTGTAGAACAAACTATCGATCGAAAAACAAAGTACGGTGGCTGTGTCGATACTGGCCGAGTAAAAGTTCTGGAGACAAGACGACGATGTTACGAAAGCGCTCGAGTAATTGAACGGGTCACTTCAGCGGTGTTGCGTACCCGCGGTAGTAGCCAACTCGAAATTACCTCTTGGCATCTGTTTAGCGGACGACATGCTTTTTATACGGTGACCACGTGACAAGTCACATGCTCGCCATCTTGTTTCGACGCACGTGTTGCTCAACGGATAGCCAATCTGTATTTGGAAAGTTTAAACGGCTTACCGATGATTAGCATGTCACTCACGTCGTCCATGGTCCCTTTTTTTCCTTCGGTAGGGTGACTTATTTTTTTAAATGGACGTCCCGTTGAATATAATGGAGTTTTGACTCCTAATATTGAATGTGATCTGTCGGGGCTCAATCCGAACGTGGTCGTGCATCGAGCGATTCATGACCGTCTCCCCTTCCACTCTGCATATATACATGTACTTGATACAAGAAAAACGTGGATATAACCAATGCGGGGAGTGAGGGAGATGATGTCCGCATAAAAGGCGTAATTTGTTCGTGGAAACGATATATCCACGTGTGCTCTCCGTGCGATCTCCGTTCGGCTTTATGGCGGGGCACTAAATCCTAAGGCCACCGAAATCGACCGCGCACATTTGGTATGCACACACGGTCGTTTATGGGTTGTCCCGGGGTCGGATTAAGGAGTTCTGAGAGAGCGGGCGCGCGTGCGTTTCAGAATCCGATATTACCCTTGTCTCTTGTCTCTCCGGCTCGCGTCCACCGTTTCGAGTCTTCCAAGGTTCGATCACGTTTATTGTTTCCTCCGCTGTCAATGAGTTTCGTGGCGCGGGGGAGGTCCCGGGAGTAGGTAGAAAGGGTAAGGGGGCGAGAGAGAGGATAAACAGCGGTAAAATTAAACTTTTGGTAAACGATTCACGTTTCGCGAAACTAAATGCGTCTGCTCTGTTTGTTTGGTTCGGATTATGTGATGCATAATGCAATATGCTCGACGAACGGTTTTGATAGTGGATGGGGTAAAACTATTTTCGGCTACAGATTTACCGTGATTCAAGGGAAAGTGACAGCACGATTGATGTATAAAGTCTAACCACGTTTGACTGTTATAATTAAGTGTTAAATGTAGAACTTTGTGTCCGGATTTTTAAATTGTTCTAAATTGCAAAATTATATTTTTTATTGGTCAATCGCATTTTTATCATTTTTGTCGTGTATTTAAAATATTCACTTAGCATTTGCCAATTTTAATTGGAATGGAGAAGACGTCCTAAACGCATTGAGGACTATTTTTAAAAATTATGTTTTTCATAAAGTATAATTATGTCTAACATTATATTCTAATTAGCAAACATTGGCATAAAAAAATAAGCAACAGAAACCAAAAATAACTATTGTTCAAAAAAATAAAAGGTAAACTCAAATATGCCAAACTTTTAAAGTGCAGCTAAAGTAACCACTTTGTCGCGTTGTCAAATTATAGTCAAGGTCGTGAGTTCCGTGAGTATTGGGTGATCGATCTCAGTGACCGCCTGTTAATTTCGCGAATGCGTAAGCGCAACACCTTTTCCCCCGATAATCTCTTGTCCGTTGACCGACGCTTAAGGCAAAGCGAACTATGTTGGCGAGGTCCTCCTAACATTGACTCTGGCCTCCTAATTATCGGTCGATTGTTGACATGGCCTTGACGTTAGATACACAATACTCCGCCAGGGCTACGAGCCAGAGTCGCAGCTCCCTCACCGTTTAAGCGCGTTTAGCGGCGATTTTTCCTCTCTCTATCTCTCGCTTCCACCCCTCCACCACCGCTACCACCATCATGCTTCTTCTATATGCACTGTGTAAGGCCAATGCGCGCGCGACTGGAATAGCGAATCCGAATCCACATCAGCTGTTGGCGGTTCCACCGTTCTCAATGCCGGGTAAAGAGTGTGCGCGAACGCACACACACACACGTACACGACTGCCTCGTGTACTTGTATCGTCCTCCTTCGCCATGCGCGTCTAGGGTTTTGCGCTCGGTCACATTGGCGTTTTGTATGGTCACTAGATGGCGCTGCTGTCAAGAGTTTTTTCGTCCAATTTTGGATATATCTTTGTCTATTTTCTCTTGCTAACAATGATGTACTTGTATTGTCGTGAGATTGCTCCGAGAATGAACGTTCTTAGGTGACCACACGTGGAATATTATAGCAACCGATGAATACCCGATAAAAATGCAACCTCTAATCAATTTTAGTATTTCTAGTAGCGCCTATAAATCGAATAAAGAGTTAAGATTTAGTTTCACAAGTTTCTGCTTTTTATGGAGCGAAACATTGTTCGTTCCGTTCGTTGTTGGCAAGATCGTAGATTGGTAATAAATTTTTTTGAAAATTAAAATGGCTGACATGACATGAAAACAACATCAACATGTTTAAATAAATAAAGTGGTTATAGGCAGAGAGTGGTGGTGGTAATTTTTTTAACCTGAGAAACGAGAGGCTTTATTACGTTTCGACTTTGATCACATTTTCTATATATAGTTCGCGGTTAAATACAAAATTAAAATAGCGACATACATCAATCTGCCTTTAACCGCTTCACATTGGCCCCCACTGAGCAGTTAAAAGCGCCACCAGCAGCGGGGCACGTAGTGATGTGTCTGGATTAGTGTGGCGCCATTCGTTTTATCGCGAACATCCAATACAATTCGGCGTCAAAGTTCTCACTTTTGCTCATAAGCTTTTTTTCTTCGTGGGCGTGCTTGGGTGGTGTCTGTAAATGTACGTGCATACCGGTGCTTGAATAGGTGGTTCGTTCTTTAGGGTGGGGGTGGCGGTGGCTATTTCCGCGTCAAAATTGACTTAGATCAGCGGCTAGCGAACTGGTAGTGACCTGCCGAGGCCTTGCAAATTGCCAATGCCATGAAACGCTCGCTCACTGTCACCGGTAGCTTTCTTGTCGACGGGCATCGTTCAGCCAGCCCATGGTGGCTAAAATCACATTGACGATGAACTTTATTTAGATGATTAAATGTGGAATGGTTAATGTTGCTGATTTTCTAAAGGGTTATATATTTAATTTTCTATATTCATTTTTTCGTGCTTCGTTAAAGGGACGATATTGTTAGGCATATTGTTAGGTTATAGGCATATTGTTAGGTCATATTGTTAGGTTTTAAAAGTCGTCGTAACTTAGCGGCAGAGCATCCGCCTGTTGTGCGGCATTCCCTCATAAAAGTTTGTCAAAAAATAAGATAAACCTTTCATAACGTTCCCTTCTAGGAAAAATAACCTAGGCTCGCTAAGTTCCTCAGAAAAGGAACCAGTTCCGTTCCTACCCAACACTGAACAAAAGGTGAATTGGCCACAAAAAAAGGTCGGCTGTCGACGATCTAGGTGGCGCTGCAAATAGCGAGACTACAAAGTAGCTTGGCTCTCTGTGAATCCCCCGACAAACATATGATGCCTTGCCTACATAAGCGACTCGCCAATACCTGATTCACCCTGGCGGCTTTACAACTGAAAATAGAACGGATGTGTGTTTGAAGAAGGCGCGCATAAGCTATCCCTGGGAAGGCGATATTATGTCTCCTCTAGCCTTCTAGCTTTCCTATATCGTCGTGTGTCATTGTTA
>JAUJYS010005753.1:0-10827 GCA_033995665.1 Melogona broelemanni
ACGGAGGTCGTCAGGCGATGGCGGACAGCGAATTAAAGTCTGCTCATCAAGATTGTCACATAGGACAAGCGAAGGGCAGAGCGGGGAGGGGGGAGAGTGGGGAGGCCAAAGTTACGACGACAGCCATCTTTTTTATTTCCTGACGCCCTTTTGCTCGCGCGGCGTGTAATATTTTATGTGTGGTCCGTCAGCATTTTCTCGCGTCATTCTGTCCCTCTGATTCCGGTAAAGGAGGTGTAAAGCTAGAAGTAAAATTTGTGCATTTCGACAAAACATTTACCCGTACCAGGAAGATTTATTCTAACAGAGCTAAAGTCAGAATTCATACAGTGCAATCAATAACATGTAGATTTTACAATAATTAAAATGCTGTAATATTGAAAAATTGTTAATCGAAATAAAAATGTCTGGATCTATGTGTGTCTGGATGTGTCTGCCTGTTTGGATAAGCAGCATTCGTTCAGAAAGCGTTATAAAAAAAAACGTTCAGATTACATCAAAATTGTTCCCGGCAAAGACAGGGACAGTTGTGAAAACTGGTTTAGTCAGCTGAATTTAGTTCAGAGACAAGGGTGACCAGTTCAGTAAAGCTTATTTTAAACTAGGCCACTGGAAGTTTGCTGCCCACAGCATCTGTAAGCTGTCAACCACGTCATACACGCACCCCATAAGCAGGAAGCGAGCGTCGTGTGAGCAATGATTGCTCACGCGCAAAGGGCAGCACCGAATATTACACAAGCCAAGAATGAACATCCATTAGACAATCAAACGTCTACTTTTATTGAAAAATAAGACAGCAGGCAGTACTAGCGCCGATTTACCGTATTCTAAATTATATTTGGTGCCGTACAGCAAGCGAATCGGCTGCCCCGTGGTGAGGAGAATCGTCCGGCAAAGTGCAACCTTCTTGCCAACCCTCGCGCCTCATCATCTGTTTATTGCGTCTCTACCCCCATCTATTTCTTTGATCTTTGGCACTTGTTTCACTTCACCACTTTCTCTCTCGGTGAGACGGCGATGATAATGTAGCTACAACGAGAAAACAAGCGGTCGTTCCTGCTGAAGTGAAAGAGAGAGCGAAGCGAGAAGAGATGGTTGGTGTTAGGGGGAGAAGCCACGGGCGTAAAACGCGAGCCAGCGGATCGAGTAGTGATTTGTGATCCACATTAGAACGGCGCCCGAGCACTATAAAGCCACCTCCCCCTCCCCCTCCCTCATACCAAAACTGTTCCGTCGAAAACAAGCGCTCTCTCTACTTGGGCCGTCGACGGAGCAGAATGTCACTTAGTGTAATAGAAGATAAAAAGCTTTGTGCGCGCGCCATGTTGCACGTCATTGAAGATATACAGTCTTCTGGACTGGAGAGCTTTGGCTAGTAAACCAGCCAATGGAACCGGGAGATTCGAGGGTGGCCACTGAACCAGATTCGTTCTGATCGAGGTGGATCTTGGACTTGTGTCCTGATGGGATTTCCAACCCCGGGTTTCAGAAAAGGTGGTTGGTTGGTTCGCCGGTGGATCGTGTTTTTTTTTTTCCGTGTCGAAGTGAAGTGTTTTGTGGGGGCGCCGTATCAATAGGTTTTTCGTGTGTGTAGTCGTCCGATTACAACGATCCCCGCGTTATATATACCGGGAAAATTTCTATCGAATGCTCGATTACATTGAATCGGATTGATTAGATCTCGGGGACGGAACGTTTAACACGGGCGTACTTGAAAGTTCTAACTTGTGAATTTGTGTTTCGTTTTATGAAAGCGTAAATGCCTTGAGTGAAGTGGGACATTTACATTTCCGAAACAAAGGCAGCTAAACAGTAATTTTTTTATTCGGTTTGAAAAAAAAAACTTTTTATGTAGAAGCTTGATTCGGTAAAACAATAAAAATAAAATATCTATAATGTATCTACTTGCATTAATTTTTTATTTTTTTTCTTTGGTTGTAATTTTCGAGTTACCGGTTCACGTACATTTTAAATGAACCCTAAAAAGCTAGCAATGACGTATAATAAAGTTATATTAAGCATTTTTAGCCTTTTTAAGTAATTTGTATTTTATTTATGCGTCAAGTTGAGTAAAATACTCTTATTGCTGTGCTTTAAATAATTAACATTTGCAATAGTCCCGCGATGGTGACGTCACATTGTGCATCGGCCATAAGCCAACATGACAATTCGCCGACTTTAAGTGCAACGAAGCAAAAACGCTATCCGCTTCGATCTGTTCTTCCGCATTATTCCCATTGTCGATATACATGTATACACGACGGCCAATCGCTTGCCATATTTTTTAACGTAGAAACATACGAAACGCTCGTTCCGATCGGATGGCGCTCGCTATAAATCGGAAAACCAACCCGTGACCATGTTTCCTCCGCAGTGGCGCCACCCGTGGCGACCATGTCAACCCGTTGAGTGTGTGTGTGTCCCACGCACAAAAGAATAAGCAAGAGAGAGAGAGAGAGCACTTGTCACCAAATGCACAAGTGCAATAAAAAAATAAAACCAAACAACCTGGCCTGGCTATAAAGAAGCGAGGAACTGGAAAGGAAAATGGGTATGAAATTGACTGCATTTGACAATAATCAATGCCTTTCGCAATATCGCCTGCATTTACGAAATTGCAAAAATGCGCACATGCTACTACTGCTGCAGTTGACATCACTTCTGTATTTTATTTTCGACACGACGTTCCATTTGTCAATGTGGCAAACGCTCATTTTTTTAGCATTGTCAGAAGTAATAATGGTGTCGTGCCACATACAATCGAAGATTTATAACTCGATTGACTTTCGGCAATGACTTTTCTGCTTTACGAAAAAAGGGGGAAAAAATATATATATATCTATATATTCTCGTACACATATATAAATTATAACGCATAAGGGGAGACTATGTACTTTCAGAAATTGCTGCTCTTGTAAAGGTCGACCGTAAAAGTTTATAACCACATAAAAATGGCTGCCCCCAGGCATTCTCGATGTACAGCGCCAGTCAATAACATCGATAAAAAAATTCCTGGCGCACATGTCCAGGCAAGTTCGAGTTGAAATTCCGCCACACACGAGGATATTTTCGCCAGTTGTACCAAACGCTCGTCCTAATATGCAGAAGTGCATGATGCCGAGAGAATAAATTTGTCATTTCGGAGAGTAACAATAAAAGGGATTCCGGTTTGGTGCAATCGCTAAAAAAATAACCATTAGGTTATATCAGCATCGACATCAGATAACTTTTCACAAAGTGCTACCAAAGCAATTTATACTGAGTGAAATGGACGTTGGGTGCATGAACACGAAGTTAGACAATTTTCGATGTTCAAACACGAAATAAACTATTTCCAGTTTATAAAAAAAAAATATCTGACTAGTACCGTATTCTGATCAAAATGTACAGTATTTTTTGCAATAACTTAATAGAGTGGTTTGTGAGTTAAGTGCCAAGTCAAGTTGTTTCTGACTCCTGGTGCCAATGTTGCCGATGAAGTAAGTAGTGCTTCATGTAGTTGCAAGTTTAATCCTGAGCTCTCCCTGATACCATATTAATTACAATTTGTACCCGCGAGCAGCCCTGGGTGGGGGGCCTATGGCCCTGATATTCCCCTTTTTCTGCTGCCCTTCACTTTCCGGAGCATATATTCCTTTCCCAAACTAGCGTCTGCCCGCATGACATGGCCAAAGGAGGACTGCTTTGCAATTGTTGAGTTTATACTGGACAATTTTGTGAAGTGTAAATCATTTGTGCTAATAAAATATTTATTTAATTTTGGCACTTAGACTCCATGTCAGCAAATTTCACGCTCAACGCAAATTTTCTTTGTTCAGTACAGCAAGCCAGAGATCGAAATTTAGTTGATGTCATCTTGCCGCCTGGTGGCGCGCAGGATAGTATGAGCAAGGCATGCGCTCTCCGTAAATGCATTTAGTCTAAACATTTTTTTTTTAAATTCACCTATTTTAATGCTTGTGCCAATAGAATTAAAAAAGTAAAACAGTGCACAAATTTTCATGTACAGCATTTTTGTGCATCTTTAATTGGTTTTTTGTGAAAGCCTTCCACCAAAGCACTTCAGTCTTTCACAATAAAATATTTTTTGTTTTTAAATAAAACTCGGATAGTGAAATAGTTAAGACGAGGGTTTCAGGAGGCACCACGCATGCAGTCCATTTACAGCTCCAAAACAGAATGTAGCTGCCATTCGTCGTACAGGGCTTGGCGGGCGCCTGGCACCGGTGGTTTATGACCGTGTGTGTGGCCCCGGCGTCTAGATGTAGGGCGCGCCGGGGCACGAGAGAGAGACGATGGCATGTGCTGTGCGCGCGCATGACTGCATATTGGCGGATGCGAGTCACTGTCCTCTGGGGTCCAACAAAATGTTACCAATATGATGTGGCAACGGTGAGCTCACAGCTGCAACGGTAATTTAGTTTTCCAGGGCTTGTCCGGACATTCATTTATCGCGCGATTCGCACCGTTCGTCGGTAAGATTGCGTATCCTAACTGCCAGGGGCGCGTCGGGACTCTTGCATTGCAACTCAGTCGATTTCACTCAAACAAATTTCATTAATTTCATTAATCGGCTCGATAGCAATTGTATGGGACCGTTTCCACAAGTGTTTACGTTGGGATCCTTAACGCTTATCGGGCAACGTACAACCACGGATCTGACGCCATAACTTCCACCCCGAAGCGAGGTACGAATTTTTCTCGCCTGAAAATTCGTGAAGTTTCAGTCGGGAATCGAACCCGCGATCACGGACATAAATACCTCCACAATTTGTGACCCGTCCCTAGTACAATGCAAAACATTTTTCATAAACGGGCAGCAAAGCATGTGTATTTCAGGGAAAAGTGTATAAGCCTAATATTTTATCGAGCGTTAGCCTTTTTGACTCCGCGAATAGGGAGGAGGGAAGGGGTCGCCCTATACAGGTCCATGGAACGATGCTTTATTATAGTGTTCGGATTTCTTTGTTACTTTGATGGCTTCCCATCTGTCAAAACATGAACGTAATCCATCACTGGCAGCCGCAAAAGTCTACTTTCTTCGTTTCTCGCGGCCACCATCCAACAACCGGTAGCAATTTTTCTTTTTTCCCTCCACCCCCCTCTCTTTCTCTCTCTTTCGCTTTCTTCTTCCCCACTGCTCTTCTAATGTATGATCTTATTGACATTCAACCTCAGCCATCTTTCAACTATCATTCTATTTCTTAGCCCTAATCATTCTCTGTCTGGATTCGCCGATTGCTCATTCATTTGCAAAACTCGCGGTGACGTGCATTTTTTTTGGGGTGACTCAGAGTGTCTTTCGAAAATGATGGTCGACCAACAATTTTGGACAGGGTTCAATTATCTGAAAATATATCTTGCGTCGATATTTATCGCGGCCAACTGATTGTTACCGATTACCGATAACGATTAACGACGTTAACTAGTTTAAAGTTCTTAATCTTAATTAGAAAATACGTAAAGGAATTTTTTATCTACATACCGAATTAGTGAATAATTTTAAATCGCCCTGTTATGATGTATTGTATAATGGTGTATCTTATCTTGTTTGCAAAACAAATATTTCAAAAAAGCTAATTATTTTCTCAATGCGTTGTCCTACATCAACAATTAAAGAAAGTTTTTGTTTGCTCAGAAGATCTATTTGAATTAAAGAAAGACAGAAGAAAAAATGTCAGACGTATATATAGAGTGGTCTAGGCACGACTAGACGAATCCAAAGTAACGTATCCAACTGAAATGCTAATTAATAACTCACTAACTAAATAGAACCGAAAATTCAATTCAAAATTAAATTTCTGCTTTCAATTAATAAACCTATTTTTCTCTGAAGCGCACATCGCTTGTACGATTTATTATTTGCGGTTTGCCTTTCTCTCAAATCTGTTGCCAAGACCCCGAGCGTGCGTGTCACGGCACAATTACTAATGAAAAAAATAAAATATCGAAACCCTAGAAGAAATGGACTAGCACAAATGATATACCCCACCAAAAATGACGGATGTGATACATTAAAAGGTAGAACGCCGACCGCTTTTTGGCTTCCAACCACGCACCAGCCTAGTTCTTTTTCTAGCGACGAAGGCTGATATGATGTCGTGAGCCGAGCGTAATACGATTGATAAATAAAATTTATGTCCGCCATAACATTAGCGCGCCGGCTCTTTTTTCTCCATACGATCGTGAAACTAGAATTTTATGTGATATTATTTATAAAGTAATCTCACCAGTAATGTTTTGACTCGGCGAGGCAAGTCTCTCTCTACTCTGAAGATCACCAGACGCATTATGCATTTTGAATTTCTGTCACATGAATCCTCCTGTAACCACCACCAAAACGTCAGTTTTCCATGATTAATTTTCCATTTAACTAACTAATAACATATAACTCTTATTCTTTTAAACAACTGCTACACTTTTAAATAATTGAAATTAACATATCTATTTGTAAACATACAGTACGTGCGTATTATTTATCTCCTTTAGTTAACATGCCAAAATAAATGCGTTCAGCGGTACCAACGGGACACCCATGTTCCGGGACACACCGGTACCTCCACAGGAGGCAAAAATGTTTTTATTAACTAATCTTTTAAACAACTAAAATTTTCTTATTATTACGATAATTACTAGATGTTACTCTGTAGTCCGCAGAACAGTTCAACAAGGCGGCAAGGCCGAGTTATACCGGTAAAAACTTAAGAAATCGAAGAGCCCTGCTGGCATGGTGAAATCTGAAATAATTTTCCGCGGCTAACCTTCAGTTTACGGGCACAACGGAGCGGACAGTGAGCGCGCGAGCGAAGCGAAGAGCGGTGAAGAGTAGCGAATAGCGGTTCGCGAAAGACCGGAATTTACAGGCGAGACTGACTTGACTTAAAAAAATATAACATGAAGTGACAAATCACGTGAGACTGACCGTAAAGTATACTTACCGCATAGACTACTTATCATATCAGTCTCACGTGATCTGTCAATTCATGTTATATTTTTTTTAGGCAAGTCAGTCTCACCTGTAAATTCCGGTCTTTCGCGAACCGCTCTTCGCTTCACTCGCGCGCTCCCTGTCCGCTCCGTTGTGCGCTCCGTTATGCCCGTAAACTGAATGTTTACCTTTTCCGCTTTTCCTATGCTGCAAAGCGAGCTTTTCAGGTACATGATACGGGGATAAATTAAAAGGATCTTTCAGTGACCGTAGTGGCCACGTTCGATAAATGATTTGCAATGGATCTCACGAGGACGAACGAATATATTGAGCTACGTCATGCATGCAAACACGGTTTTCCTTATTCATTTTTTTCCTTTCCCTTTCGCTCTAAATTTCTTTGTCGCATGTGACCTCATGTGCGACTGGCATCGACGTGCATATATGAATATATCGCTGCGCAGTTATTTTTTCATTTTTTTTTTTTGGCGAAACAAAATTTTTTTGATACAATTTTTGAGAGAGAAAAACTTCGAGGAATACATACCTGCTTCTGCAATAATTTCAACACCGTTATTATTACAAGTAATTTTCTACAACTATATTGTTATTTCGCAAACAAATGACAAATATGTTAGAATCACTGTTACATTTTGTAAAAATCGACTGGACAAACTATCTCGTAACCAACGAAGCTCGTTTAATATTTCCAAATTTACCCAAAATCAACGCCTACACTCAAGGAATTAACCTTTTAACTTAAAAGATTCTTTCAAGCGATTATACCTTTTATAATGCGAGGGTAATTTTGTTCCAAAGTAATTACGTTACATCACATTTTGCCAGAACAAAAAAAAACGCGGTGCTTCAAGACACCTTAAACAGTTTTAAAAAGCGGTACCCGATTTAAGCGAGATGAAAACCATCACAATATCAACATGTACCCTTTCACAGTGAAACAGATCTGCCGCCCATTCTTAGTGGTTTCCAGATCACCACCCATCGGTTCATATTCACTTCGCCCCAGAGAAACTTGACTAGAGGAACCGTAGCCACCGCACCAATTTCAAAACTTTATAGCGATCCCAAAATAGAAAATTTTAAAGTATGCACCAATCTCTCACCCTCCCTCTGATATCCACCCACTTCCCCGTCAGTCACCCATGTGCCATCCGACAATAACTCCCCACCCCTTTTCCGTTGCCGCGTCTATTCCACCTCCCCCTACCAAACTCAATGTCCACCCCCATCACCACCACCACCACCGCCACATCCCTCTCATGCACCATGCGCACGCAATGCACCGCCGCCGCCGTATATAGTTCCCGTCGTAATTGACATTTTGATACATCGAGGTTATTATGATTCTCATAAAGGAGACCGTACATTAGGAGCCGGAGAGTGCAGGACGCTACCAAGTGTCACTTACCACGGCCAGCCTCATTCATCTTTGTCAGTGAGACGGGGGAAACTTTTTCTTTCGCGCCGCCGTCGCCATTTACAGCGCGCGTTGGGGGCTCGCCTTGCCTATTGGCCCGGCTGCGGAGGAACTGGATGAGGAGGACTGGAGGCAGCCCGTCGTGACGACCACTTTCGACCGTGGAAGAGAGCTCACGCTCTCTGCCTGCGCGCCTGCGCACCCGCGAGACGAGAGAGTGTCACGCCTCGTGACAAAAGCCATTCGTAAAGGATAACTCGGCATTGTCGCCCGTGACAGCCAGAGCTCGGCGGTCCTAATTTCATAGTCACTGCTTCCGCGCGTCTTGATTGATAAACTCAATGAAAAGTTGGGCGCGGGGTGGACTTTTGGCTCGGCAACGCTGGGGAGAGGAGCGTCCGTCCCAACGAAGTGGAAGTGGTTAGAGGCAAGGTGATATCGACTTGGTCGAGGCTGACCAACTCTCAACAGGAGGAATGGTCCGTTACAAGCATGAAGCTCTATGGTCATTTAACATTATATTTTTGAATTAATTCCATTTGGCAAACGGTCGATCTAGTCGACGGTGAACGATATTCTGATCAATTGGCTTGTGAAACCCAGTTTTGGGTTCGTTCCTTTTAAAAAGGAACCGGTTCCAGTTTATGTTCCTCCGAAGAAAAATGGACCCGGTTCCCGTTCCAGTTCCTACATAAATAAAATAAACCTAGGCGTTCGTAAGTTCATAAAAAAATCAATCAGTTCCTAGGAACGGAACTTTTCCGTTCAGTTAGTACCCAACACTGGTGAAACCTTCATTTTTTTAATTTGCCATTACTTAAATTTGTTATCAATACCATTCATTCCACCTAATTTCCATTAATTGCAAATAAAAAATTGCAATTGCATTAAATTAAAATGATAAATAATCATTTAAATATGCACATTGAAATGATCAGTTGCAATTTCCGTATTATGCTATTGTATCACTTGTTCATTCAGGTCAAACGTGTCCACCTGAATTGTATAACGATCCGCCCTTGACTACAACTCACTTGCCGTCAGCTTATCGTCACCGCTTTCGGCGTTCTAGCACAGATAATACTCTCGATGGCCTGGGTCGCTGGCACCGCTGGACACGGCCACACGGTTCCAGTGGAGCGGACCACGCCTGGTCCCACCGAGCGTATATTTCGATCGAAACAGGACGAGCCATTTTTTTTTCTTCCTCTTCGCCTTTGGTGAGAGGCCTTTGCCACTTCGCTTTTCACTTTTTCTTCCACTTGTCAGTCGTTGCCAGTACTGCCGCTTTTTTGGATGATAATTTTACTATTCGACGTCCAAAAACGGCAGCCACATCAAGCCATGCACCATCACAATTGAACAGCCCACCGAAAATCCACTTTGAAAATGGAAAAAACGACAGCTGAGCTATAGTACTCTTCTTACTCCAGCCGTAACACAAAATATCGACGTAGACATTACCAGAATTAAACAAAAATGAATGAATTTATTTTACGAGCTGTTCGACTAAAATACACTTACTTACCCATCAAAAATTCATGAAAAAAGCTCTTCAGCAAGACGTAATTATGGCGTTATTTCGCCCGAACAAAGTGAAAATAACTGGATTATCAGTGTTCAACAACTAGTGATCCAAATAAAACATACCTGCAGAGGTGCCGTGTGGCGCAGTGGTTAACGCGTTGGACATGTGACTTGGTTCAATTCTCGATCGAGAGGCACTGGAGTTTTTTTCCTGCGGCTAAACGAATGTACGCGGGCCTCGCTTCCCTCAGAATTAATTTAGATTTGTGGAACAGGATGCCTGTACGAAATCGGGCACACGTTAAAGATCTCTAAAATAATCTAAATTTGAATCTTATGGTTGACAAAATTGTCCCCTGGAGTGATTTGAGTCGTATACGTTGGTAAGCATCCTTAGCAACGGTTAAAAAGATAATTTCCCATTATCAACCTGCCTACAAATGTCCGTAGATTCCAAAAACTTAGTTGAAATTCAAACCCCAAACTCAATTTAAGTTTAAACAATTTTTTTTTTTACTACATTCGCCCAACCTGGCTTCGCGCCAAGCTGAAATCGCTAAATAAAATAGGAAAATTACATTTCTAAAAGTTAAGGAACCATGGAGAAAAAAAAATATCGATCACAGCGCCCCCAACTTACTGCCGGTGTAGAAAATCCGTTCACACCACGTTCTTCAGTGCAGTCCTCCACGCCGTTTCCCGTGACGGTCGATTTCTTCCCTCCATCTATCATACTCGACCTCTCAATCCATATCACTCACCGATTTTCACTGTCCACCCACCCTACACCCACCCCTCATCGCCACTCCGAACGTCACCGTCACCACCCCATCGCTTCCCTCCGCCATCATTCTGTCCCCACATCCTTCTATTCGTCGTCCCCCCCACTCCCCCCATCAACTCCCTTTCATCAAATATATGCTGATTCAGCCCC
>JAUJYS010005754.1:0-10826 GCA_033995665.1 Melogona broelemanni
TGTGAAACTTGGTTTTCAAATTTGCAACTCCCTTAACGTTGAGTGTGGTTTTCAATAAAGAGTACAGTGTGTCATTTTAAAATTTAAGTGAGCTGAGTAACAACTTAGCCCACCTGGGGCAGTGGTAGCCTTTGATCTAGCCACGTAAGTCCCGCCGCTGAGGAGTTGTCGAAAAGATAACTTCCTGAAGGAGGAGTCGTTTAAGAAATCATTTTTAAGAGTTGAGAGAGTGATACTAGGGGCCTCGGCCGCCCAATAGTGTCGTGTAAGTCCCCCTAAACAAGATGTAATTGAAAGTAATTGCATCTCAGATCGAACGTTGTTTTCGGTGTTGACAAGTTTGGTTACGAACAAGTCCCAAACAGAGAGAGATTCTAAAGCCAGCGCGTTAGGAACGTCGCATTTTGTGTTTAAAATATGCGAACTAGCTTTAAATGTAGCTTTGAGCATTTGGAATGCTGTTTAAGTGTGAACTACACTTGTCTTAAAAAAAGACCATTTCGCATTAGATAATGCCTTCGAGTGAAGTACCCTCGACTGAAGTGCCGTTGAGTGTGTTTGTGAAAATACAAAATAATTTAGAGTTGCTCTTGTAGAAAGACTTGACCGAGTATTGCTATCTTGACTTTTGAGTCATAAAGAAACGACTAATGTATTTTGAAAAAGGATTTTATTGTATTGTTGAAAAGGAAACCACAATTACTAAAGAGAGTTTTAGTTTGAAAGCACCAAGTTAAGAAGTGTGTTTGAGAGGAAACGCATAGTTTCCGTCGATCTTATTCGAAAAGATTTCCGTTCGATGGACTTCGAACCGAGTGTTGAATCTCTGGCTTTGACCAGAGTCTGCCCCGAGTTGTTGAATTCAAACAAGTGAAAAGATCGTCACTTTGAGTGACCCCTCGTGACAGCCAGGTGAAGAGAGCGATGCTGACTTGAAAATTGTCGTCGAACGTTCCGTTCTTTATAAGAAACAGCGCCATTCCTCGGTGAAACTGATGAGAATGTTGGTAACTTTCGGATTGCCGTCGAGTGACTTCGTCATTGACGAGAAGAGTTTCAATTGCGTGAACACCGAATTGTTGAATTTGAAAAAATAATTGAAGTGTAAGAAAGTAAAAGGTATCAGAAATTGCTTCTGAAACGATGATCTGGTCGCCACATTGTGTCTTTTGAAGAAATCTCGCATATCTTCATCGCCCAGCTCCAACACGAGTGAAGCCATTGGTTGAAAGACCATTCGTTAAAATCGCAATTCCGAATTTCCGGGGCGTCGTAGAAGCCGCTCCTTGTGATATAGATTTTAAAATAACCACGCCAGTAAAGTGAAGACTAGTTTCAATAAGTGTTATCTAGATGTACTAACACTATTTTAGAGTTCTTGAATTGCCGTACGAGCAATTTGTGGTTCTGGCTGATTTGAGAAAGTCCGAAAATGTGCCGCATTGGCTAATGACGTTGGGAGAGACCTCCATCTTTAATTTTAGAAGAACAAACTAAAATGGTAAAGTAGATGCCGAAAACATTCGTTTGTTTATGAGGATTGCACGACGTTGAATAACATCTAAATCGGTAGAGATGACATATTTCGTTGAATACGTTCATATTGGTTGATTCGTTGGCCGGAGAAGTACGCTGAACAGCGATATGTTTGAACGAAGTCGTTCAAGGAACTTTAACTAGACCCCTGGACCAAATGATCCGCTAGTTAGTTTCCATTGGACGAATGATAAGAACCTCAGCGTTGTGAAACTTGAAGTAATTCTGATGCGCCTAGTCACTGAACAAAAGCATTACGAACACTACTGCTATCTGTTTAACTAAACGATAGTTTCCAAGAGTTAAATTGAAAATGTTTATTCGATAAAATAAACTTTCGAACGGTTTGAAGCAATGTTTGTGCACTGAAAGATCATCCGCCCAAGGATGAGCAAAACCGTTATCTGGTCTTGTAAACGATAGTTCCCAAGAGCCCAATCCAATTCGTTTAGAATGGTAAAATTTGTTTCTTGTATAAAATAGATTCTGGATTGTTAGACTAAAAAATAGCAATGCTCAATTCATCGTCCAATCGATACTTTCCCAATACGGAAGGGAGCGTGGTAAATGCATCTCCAAAAATGCAGTATGTTTAAAATTAAAATATTTTAATAATTTGCTAGAAGTAAACACTTTAAAACATAAAAAGAGTTAAGAAAAGCATGTAAGAGTTGCCGTGCTATGTGCGACGAGATTCGAAGACCATTCGTGCAATTATAGTTGAAATATTGGTGGGTTGAATTTGTTACCGTGGACAATGCGTTTTGGCAAACATGATGGGAACCATCGGCCCGTCGAAAATGAAGTATTTGAAACTTTGGTCGACAATCCAAATAAAAAAAAAAAAAAAACGTAGTTCAACATGAACGAGATTTAAAGTACATTTATTTTATTTTATTGGCAAAGTGACAAAGTGAACAACAGGTTGAAATAGAATTAAACAAGTAAAAGTTTGCAACGTACAGTGGCAAAAATAAAATATTTTTTTTCGGGAGTCACCTTGACCTGTTTGGTGCCGCTCAATTTCAAAGTGCATTGGTTTAAAAGTCATTCGCAAAATGTAACCGCGCCCATATTGGTAAAGCAAATTTGCAGACTAGTGCCGCAGGCTCTGTTTCAATTGATAAAACAATCGTAGTTTAAAATTTTATTTCAAGAAGTAAATAACCACCAGGTTATTGTTTGCAAACATAGGGACGAATCCTCACCTCCTTTTGGGTATTTTGCGGCAGAGTGTGTAATTACAAATTTGTGCATTTCCCATTCGTAGAGAATTACAACAAAACTTTTGAAAGTGGATTGAGTTTAAACAATATGAAAATACATTTGAGTGCATTGTTATTGAACTTCGAAAAGAAATAAAAGGCGTCCTGTGAAGTCAACGTTGCATTTAGGACAAGTGAGCTGATACGAAATGCATCTTAAACAGAAGTAAATCCTAACGCCAAATGTGTCCTTTGCCCATAACATAACCACATAGTAGAAATTAATAATATTTTGAAATGTAATATAGAAGGTTGTAGTCATGTGCGAATGGGTTAATAATACAACATATAAGATTTAGTTTTATGTTCAAAGCGTTTTCGAAATGTAGACAAATGCGTCCAAGAACGTCAACGTTGCGTTTAGGATATTTTAGTTGTGTGAGCGACTTCCTAGTCGCTCAATTTACTTGGTATTATTTTATCAACTTGGAAATACGGTTAACAAAAAAAAAATGCGCCGGAGAACGGTAACATTACATGTTACACTTTGGGAACTGTTACAAAACTGTACAGCGTATCAATTAACTAGCATCCTGTTTTGATAGTTAAAACCTAAAATAGCCATCTTTCATTTTTCTTTGTGCCATCATTGTGGCAGGTTCGAATATTTTAACGTTTTTAATGTTAAACATGATTATACGACACCCTGTATTTCTAATATATGAACCGGTCACTCGCTAAAATTTCAGAGGACACCCATTTTGAGCATCACTGGCTTGAACCTAGTTTTGTAAGCCTAATCGGTTTGACCGATAAAGTTTTAAACCGCTGGGATGACATCATTGTCTAGAACCCTGATTGCACCCACGCATGTCATCGATGAAGTAGAAGTAAGAACAAGTGCTTTCATAATTGATGTGGATCGGATGGACACTGGTTGCGCCGGGAGCGTGTGCATCTAACCCACGCTCGAGTATGCGCGCGTCGGAAACGTGACATGATTCGATTGTAATCGGTTCGAAGGTCTTCGAAAGTTTGGTTTTAAGATGGCGCCTCCCACACGACTGAACGTGCCTAATTTCGGCAAAAGACCCCACGTCAATGTGTTTAAGATTCAGCAGCACAGAAAAGTAAGGAAAACTTTCGATCAACTGGTTGTTGAGCGTTCTCAAGATACCAGATCGCAATTTGTAACGTCAAACGCACCAGACTTGAAGTCAAATGCCGTGGCAGCTTCAGCGCCAATGTCCACTTTACCTAGTGGAAGTGAATCCAGCCAACGGTTAAGCGAGTCGGTAAGCGAACAAGTTGGGATCGGCGATATCGAAAAGACAAGAGTAACATTGAGCAACCAGAATAACCGGCGTATCCAACAAAGTGGCAAATTTTTGGCCGACCTGCAAGCAGCACAATTAGATACGCGAATGATCGAGCCTACTTCGGCGTCGTCGTTGTGTGAAATTACAAAGGTGGAAAGTGCTGAGTGTCTGCTGAGTGCAGATCTGAACGGTGATAGTGAACGAGCAGGATTTATTACTGGGATTATTCAGCAGAATAGCGGACTATCAATGAAAGTGAGTGAATTGCCAGTGACACCTATTGTGATACCAAGAGCCGTGTCCCCACTCGTTCCAATGGCCGCTGAGGCGGAGAAACTGGGGCGAGCGGACATTGCCAAGGAGAAACCAGGTTCACCCATCCTAATGTCCAAGGGTACCGAGGCTCAATTGATACAGTGTCCTGATCTCGATTGTGAGGATGATGATCCGTCTACTCCAATACCAGTACCAAGTGTCATCGCCAGAGAAACCTTACCACCGCGGCAAATTAGATTTGTTGAGACTGGGAACAAAACCACCCTTCCCGCTGGTGACGTTGCCGACATTGAAAAGCAACATAGAGTGAGTACAAAATTATTACTGAGTTCAAACGATAACCATTCGAGTAATCCGTTGCCAGTATCGCTAAGTAACGAATTTGAGTCACCTGATGCGAACCGCCGATTGATGTCGTTTCGATCTAAGGCCGCAGAAATGACCGGTAATCTAAGCCGAGTTGAGACGAATGACAATGAGGATATGGTTGTTGAATCAACTTTGCTCACTCAAAATTTTGAGACTGCACTTACTACTTTGAATTTTGGTGATGACATAACGTCAAAAAACGAACCAACTGCTAGTTCGTTTCACGAGTCAAAAGGGACCAAGAGCCGACTGTTGGAAGTTAACCTAACCACGCCGAATAGTAAAGTGGCGGTTAAACAGAAGTTGTCTTTGAATGATGGAAACATCGCTGGCTTGGAATCTCAGGATAGTCAAATTTTCCCAAGACCAAGAGCTAACCTTAATCCGATCCCGGACGGCTCTGAGATTTCAAATACAATTGAGGCAATCACGATCGAGGCTTCAGTTAACGCTAGCACCCAGACTAACGTTACGAGATCGGAGGGCGAGTCGGTAGTTGGAGTTCCGATTCAAGAGAATAATCCATTGAGGGAATCGCCGTTGGGAGAGCGTTACGAAGTACCTGCTGAAAGCGATCAAGCGAATAGTATGAGAATCCAGTACAGCAGACCACTCGGTTCGTCGGAGACTACTATCATAACGTTAAGTTTACCGCTAGCACTCCCTTCAGTTGCGGATCAGTCAGATACTTTTGGAATTACGAATAACCCCGATGGTCCGAACGCTGTGGCTACGAATGAAGAACAAACATCCTTCAACATTTTTGCAAACGAAAGTTCCTACCAGCGGTGTTACCTACCAAATACAGAGTCCACAGTGCTAACATCAATCTCGAAAGCGCTTGAGTCAAATGTAGCCGAAAACCAAGATCTACCTATCAGTAAATCAGAGGAATGTAACGCAATGCGGCAGGTTGAGTTCACTTCAGAGAATGCGTTCGACTCGTCAAACGCTGGATGCGGCAAGACTTCTGTAAACATTACTAAAGCCGCAATTTCCGGTGTTTGTAATCGAACTAATAGGAAAAGCTACCTCGATTCTAGAAAGAGTTCTGGAAAAACACCTGGTGATACCGATAAACTGATAAGCAACGTAGACAAATTGATCGGAATATCGGCGGTAGAATCACCGAGTATTGTAACTACGAGCTTGTCTATATTGCTACACTCAAACGCATTCGAGTCAAAGGCACTTGAAATATCAAGTGAGGTAACTGGCCGGACCGACATAGCAGAACCACCGCTACGGCAGCATCAGAATGAACAATTAATTTTGAGCGAGCTAAATATGGAAATGCCTTTGAAAGTTAATGAAGTAACAAATTCCTCTAATTACGAGCGAATTGGAGAGACAGCTATGGGGCATAATTCAGTGGAGTTAGAACAATTTGTCGTTCGGAACAACGAGCATTATATCCAGGAAATTGAGATTTCTACAACCCCCGCTAACTATCGGTCTGAAAGGAATAATCTCACTCCAGTAACTGAGCCGTTTATAAAAATGCCTCTCGTAAAACGTGATGATGACCAATCTACTTTGTTAAGTGATGCTCCAGAAATTGATGCAAGCAACGTCATCACAGAGCAGCTGAATACCTTTTCGTCAAACCAAATCTTGTCAAATATGATTGAGTCAAGTGTAATTGCGAATAGCGAGCCGAAGGATAATAGTCTGAGCAATGTACTTCCTATGCTGACGAGTATCATTCAAGGTGAAGACCAAGAGTCTACGCCATCTTAACCTGGCCATGCTGAGTCGAAGCCCATTGATCCGAAAGTGGTTGAAATGATGAAGCTGCATCACCAGCTATGGGAGATGGGTAATCGACTGTTAGCCGCGGCTAATGCTCATCTCACCTCTGAACAAACAAAAGAAACAAGGTCCGAAGTCGAATTAATGATGGAGGGCATAAGAAATCAACTTTCTGCGTCTGAATTGATGCTCGAGAATAATGAACCTCATCGCGAAGAAACTGTGGAGAACTCAAATCTGCCGTCTCCCCGAACAACAACCGAGAGTGAGCAAGAAACAAATCCAGCTCAACTCATTGAGTCCAACAACTTTGAGTCAAGGGAACCTGTAGACAATGAAATGGAAGACAAGACCATCCAAGAGCTTTCACTGAAAGACGCTGGAGTCCAAGAATCATCGTTGGAAGACATTGGGATCGAAAGTAGTCTAAACGCCGGAGGACAAGATTCAAGAAATCGCACCTTTCCCGTCAATGTCTCGCACGATGATTCTGACGCCGATTTTGAGCCAGCCTGCTTGACAGCCAGCGATGACGAAATGAAGAAAGACAATGACGTGGACTTAGATCATATTTTTCCCGAGGTTAGAATCTATGATGCCCGAGCTCGCGTAAGGTTAATCTTGGGTCCTTGGCCTTTTTCTGCCGTACCGAGGGACAAGACCAAACACATCAGTGATGAGGAGTGCGAGCTTGAAGAGAACCAGCCAGCTTATCCCACCCATTCAAGATTCGTTCGATATTCTCCGCCCGCAAATCCAAAGGAGGATAATCGAAATTACGACCGAGATGATTGGGCTGAGTCGTGTGAAGGATCATTCGATGGTTATGGACCGGAAGTCGAACCCACATCTAATGTCGCCAGCCAGTTTCCGACAATTTATTTGCCGAAATATGAAATGGTGGATGGCCGAGCTCAAGAGACGGTCCGAATGTCTTTGGTCCAAGCGTTGTGGAAAGCGGAGCAAGATGATGAATGGGCGTTCAAGCAGAGAGGGACATCTGATGATGGTGATTGGATGGAGGTACTTGGAGCTTCGAAGGAGTCCAGCGCCGAAGCTGATGAAGAGTATTCCGATCATCCGGCTAGCTGTGACTGCAGTGATTGTCTCGAGTATCAGTCTGCTCCAGAAGCTCCCTTAAGAGAAGCTAACTACAAGAAATGGATGGAGAAGCGAGGACAGCGTGCAGTCATCTTAAGAGGCGAAATTAAAAAGGACGACACCACCGACACTGAGTCTCAGGACTCTGATTTCCCTAAGAAAAGGAGACCGCAAAGACGTGCTGGTCAAAGAGAGTCGACGCGAAACAAGATGAAGAAAGTCACCCTTCCGTCAAGAAATGCTAGGTCATCGAGCCAAAGAACTTCGGATGAAAAATCCGAACCAAAAGATCGGAGTGTCGAAATTGACAACGTTACTCTAGTAGCCGAGATCAGCGATGTCTCAATGTCCATCGAACCGCTGCTTCAATTGCCAATGTCTCCCAGCTTGAATAGAGCGCTCCACACGATTAATTTCGAGATGATGCGTCGTAGGAGAAACAGTCTGGAACTGGAGAGACCACTGTCTACAACCGAGATAAGGCAGCGAGAGTTAGAAATCCCTCCATGTCTGGTGGCGGGTTGTGGTTATGATTTGACCAGACTACTTCGAATGCGGTCCACTGAAGTCCATCGACGTGACAGAAGATTATCACTTGATCTGGAATTAGAGTTGACAACTGAAGCTCAATTGACAGCGGGAGGTTTAGCAACACACAATAACCCTAGTCTGGAGTCCAGTGTGAATTTCGATGGCTTACTTGATCCACCAAACCAGACCGATTCGGAGGAAGTGGATGCACTAGACGATATTCGAGTGGAACCACTTCGAGCTGAAGAGAGTAACTGTGATAAAATAACAACTAGCAAAGCACCTCTTGATCGTCCATTGAATGAAGTTGTTGAGCGAGGAAGGAAAGCCAAAACGACGGCCCAGTCCAAGATCAAAGACTTGTTTACACCCAGACCGCCGGCTAAAAAGCGAAAGAGAAAGTCTTCGTCTGACGACTCCGTCAAGCTTCGTAAAGCAGCGAACAAGATTAAACTGCAAAATCGACGAGCAATGGCCGAGCCATGCCGAAAGTCTTCCAAAATTAGCTCGAAAACTGCAGCTGAAATGTTTTCATCTGAACAACCTGGCCCGTCATCTGCACCGCAGTTTTCAGTGGAAGATGATCTAGCTGAGTATGATCCATCATGGAGTCCGCGCTATGTCCCACCGCCAGTGGAGGAGCAGTATTCTCGTCAACAGAACGCCATGATCGTCGATGTTGAAGAGGGAGAGAAGTCATTAATATACTTCTTCCAAGGAACCTTGCAGCAACATATTGATAGGAACGAGCTATTTGTATTGACTGAGGGTCAAGCGCGCGCCTACGATCGCCGTTATGGTGCTCCGACGTTGACGACTCGAGAAAGAGTTGAACGGGCAATATTTGGTCCGACATATCGGAACTACTACCAGCGGGCTGTTAATCGAAGACGTCTGATGCGTAGCGCTGCGTTACGTTTAAAAGTCAGCGCCATGAAAAACAATTACGTTCGCCGGAGGTATGGAACTTCAAATGAGCTACCAGCTGAGAAAACTGCTAAAAAGTCATCCAAGACGTCGACCACGTCCAGCTCGTTCTTGGAGTCCGTCGAGACCGAAGTAGCCATGGAGCCTATCGACGCACAGGAAATGTACCATCCAGAAGAAGTTGCCGACTTGCTGGAACAGCTACCTGCAACAGAGGACCCAGCAACGTTAGAAAGAGTTGATGCACCATCCACCGAGCCAACAAGTAATGAGAGAGAAAGTGAGGTCTTACCTGTTGAAGTCTCCAGTTCGCAAGCTCCGATACGATTAACTCTTCGGAGATTCGGGGATCAATTCGCTGTTTCGGGATTGTCGCTTCAAGTGCAAAGTTCTTCATCTGGTTCGTCGTCTTCAAGTCAAGCACCCTCAGAGTTCACGCTGGAGTCTGGCTCAACCAGTCAAGTTGCTGAAGAAGAGTCGTCGTCGGTGGCCAGTGCTGTATCAACAGAAGCATCTTCCAGTCAAGTGTCTGCTGAAGAGCAAGAACCAGATCAAGAACTCGTCGTAGTTGAAGCAGAGGAAACCTCATCCAGCGATAACACAGCCTCGACTGGAGCACCTTCGAGTCAAGCGTCGTTAGAAGAACAAGAATTGGAGAGCGTACCCGTTGAAGACGAAGAAGAGACCGCTGAGAAAGGATCCTCGTCGAGTTCCAGCATCGCCGCATCAGAAGCACCGTCCAGTCAAGTATCTTCGGAGGAGCCAGAATTAAATGATGGACCTGCAGATGTTGACGTAGAACCAAATGGAGTTATCGATAATTTAATCGAAGATGAGCCGGCAGAAGAGGATCAAGAGATGGAAGAAATCCCAGCCCAGCAGCCAAGTCCTAGACCAACGTCGCCGTTGTATTGGGGATCAGAGAGTTATTTCGGCCATGTTCCATATCGTTGGCGGCCTGAAGAAAAAGTTGAAGCAAGAGAGAATGGATGGAGACCAAATGACAAGTTTCTGGGATGTCTGCCCTCTCGAGATGCGTTCATCCATCGAGAATTATTGACAGAAATAGAGCTTCAATCTTATCGTCGCCATTACGGTCATTTAACGTACGAGACTCGTGTTGATGATGATGAACCAAAGAGGAAGAACCGCACAGCCGCTGTTAAAGTCCTTTCAGCCAAGAGACCTGCTGTCTTCGAACCCATCGAACTTTCTGACGAAGAAGAACTGGTAGCCCCTGTCATCAAGCGTCGTCGCAGCAATGAGGTCAACAGAAGCACTGTTCCAGCCACCGTTTGTCGAAAAAGTAATATCATCAGAAGCACTGATCCTGTCGAAGCTGTTCGAGATAAAATCGTTCCAGTCCAAGAGCTTCCCATCATCAAGCCTGTCGCCGTTCCCGCCATCGTTGGTCCAGTCGTCGTTCCTGTTGAAGCCGTTCGAGATGAGGTCGTCGTTCCCGAGCTTCCCGCCGTCGCTGAGTCGTCTGTCGATGGTCCTGCGGTCATTGTCCAGGCCGGACTTTTGACTGAAGAAGAAGTCCAGGGCACGTTACCCGCCCTGCCGCCAACTGCCGAGTCAGTTGGTCACGACTTAGACAAGCTGTCTATGTCTCCGTCGTCCATCGAGGAATAAGAAGATTGTCGTGTCCTGATGTCGTTCCCGCCGGAGCTGTCTACGTGAGCCCCGACCCGCCTGGAGAAGCCGACGCCGTTGGTGGTCCCTGCGTTGACAAGGTTTGGCTACTGTCGGAGCACCCGCTCTGATGGTCCCAATCCGCCTCAACCGAGGTTAAGTCGATGCCGGACTA
>JAUJYS010005755.1:0-10826 GCA_033995665.1 Melogona broelemanni
TCTCGTCACCCATACTTACGTCCTAAAGTTGCCGTGTCATCTCCTAAATGGTCTAGGTTATACTTTCCTCTAATTTGTCTTAAAACGGCTCCTATTATTTTTACTTGTTTATTTTTTTTGTTTCGTTCCTTAGATGGAACTTTCTGCCGACCTACTGCTCCTCACTTACGATAGCTGGTTCATGCTCCAATGTCAGAGGGTAAGAAGCTTTTATTTTTTTTGTTCAATTTACAGTCTTGTAGCTCTTGTTGCCCTTCAGATAGGTGTGTTGTAACGTTGCTGGTATTATTTAAATTAATAGTTTTTTTTTCTGTTATACGTTCTAGGTTTCCCACAACGACCAGAAAACTGATTATCATTTTGCCTTCTTGAATGCGTTGGAGGATGGCTATTTTAGTGATTTGTCTATAATGGCTGACAGCGGCAAAGAGGTAGGCGTTATTTAATATAAAAAAATATGAGAGCAAATATATGATTGATAAATATTTTATTCATTTTTATATTCCTATTTTGTTTTTTCTATATACACAATGTAACAAATAAAAGATTTGATAATTATTTTCCATTATTATAATGAAACAATAAAACGTTCGAAATTAAAAATCGTAATTGCCCTACTATCAGGCATTTAAATAAATATGGAAAAAAACATGGATACAAAAAATAGTGTAGTTTTTCTTCAGTAGACATTCATCTCTGCGTACTCCCGCATCTTAAATTAAAAATAAAATAGGAGCCGCCCGATCACCATGAATTTAGTTACGAAAATTATTGTCTTTCATAATTATTGTGTTTAAAGAGCAATACGTTAAAAAAATCCAGTGACAGGAATAAAAGGTGGAAAAATGTGTCAATTACAATTTGACCCGATCCGTTTCAGTTCAAAGTGCACAAGACTATCCTATGGCTGAGCGTGCCCCAACTGGATTTTAACCAAGTGCCGGTACCGCTCAGCGGTCTGCCCGAAGACGTTCTGCACACGATCCTACACTACCTCTACTCAGAGTGTCTGCCGGCTAACCTCAGCGAGGACACAGCCAAATCTTGCGTGCTGGCCGTCGGGAAATTGCCCGGCTTCACCAGACTGGTGGAGTTGTGCGAGATGTTCCTGAAGAACAACGCTCTGAAACAGCGTAAGTTGACCTGAAATTTATGTTTTCGTTTAACCGTTAAGCGTTGAACTGATGATCTTTTACATACTGTATATTGTGCTCCTAGGAAGTAGTGGGTTGAACTTTTTTTAATTTATTTGGTTGAAGTTGTAAGCAACATGGTGAAGATTGTGTCGAGGTGCTCCACGCTGTTTAGATACTTCTTAAAACATTATTTACTTATTTTAGTCAGTGTTCAGCAATTTTTATTTTGTTTTAAGTTCCTGTCGAGAATCTTGTTAGTCTCAATTTTGTTAACTATAAGAACACCGCTTTATTTCCTGCCAACAGAGATCATTTCCCTGGTGACCGACATGCACAACTGCGCCAGCCGCATTGTGGACTACTTCAGCGGTAAACCGGTGGACTGCGGAAACAGCCCCAGCCATGCCGGGACCGCCGGCACAGGGAGCAGCGGCAGCAGCGGTGGTGGTGGTGGTGGCGGCGGAGCCACCACCGATAAATCGAATGGCTCTGGCGGCGACAGTCTGGCCAATAATCCGGCCAAGCTTTGCTATGTCCTGAAGCAGTCCCTTAGAGAATGTGCATTGGGTAAGCTTTCTATGATT
Source organism: Melogona broelemanni (assembly GCA_033995665.1). Lineage (NCBI taxonomy): Eukaryota > Metazoa > Arthropoda > Diplopoda > Chordeumatida > Chordeumatidae > Melogona > Melogona broelemanni. The sequence continues at coordinate 1,721 of JAUJYS010005755.1, forward strand.
GGGTCTTTTTTATCAAATATGGAAATATATCTTTTCACCACGCCCGAACCATGTCAATCAAGACTTTATTAAATATGTTATTCATGCTCAATGCAATCGATATGATATTTGTCGGGGGGTATTGGCTATTCATGAACAAAGGTTTTATGTTGGGAAGAAGGGATAGTTGACGTTTTGATTATATTTTTCAGCCGGAGCCAAACTTCTTATCCTGTGCGACCTATTTGCCAGGCGAAAAAATGAACTGTCCCGAGTGGAGCGGCATGAAATTATAAAATATACTAAATCCAGGTAAGAATTTTTTGCTCGCCCAAATAAAGTGTAAGTGCCTACTACACTCGATACTTTCATGTAAATTTATAGGATAGGATAGGATAGGATTTGGCATGAGGCATCCGCCCTCTGCCATCACTCCCCGATGTACAGGGAGGAGGTAACCACCCCTTAGTCTTTGCCTAAGAATCAACTATGAGGGGTGGTGGGAAGGGTGTATATAAAGATATTTAGATTTGCGCGCTTCGTTTCTTTCTTTATTTATCGAATTTTTTTTTATTTTACGAGACAAATATAAGTAGTTGTGGTGCCTGTGGCATTTCAAGATGTGTGCGTGAATAAAGGTTTTGAAATGTGCTGGTTTTATTTTCTCCATAGATTACCTATATTCATGCATCAACTGCACAAGTTTCTAGAGGTTACCCGGCAAATGTTCAGTGATATGCCGGCTTGCCAAAGACACGACATTGCCATGTATTTGGTGCCTCAGGTAAATAGATATAAAATTTGGTTGATCGTGGATGAGTCGATTTTTTTTATATTGAAAAATACTATTGAATAATTACGTATTATTAAATATTTAACAATGGGCCTGTATTATTTGGATCGGTGGATCGGATCGAATAGATTGAGACCGCCCTAGAAACCATGTCGCAGTTCGTGGTGGAAACCAAAAGTGCTTTGGAACAAATTATCAGCACGAGTAATTCGGCAAGTAAAGCGGCGAACCTGGAGAGGAGCGGCAAAAAACCAGTTAGAGAAGTACTTGGAAAATCCTTGCGACAAGTAACAAATTGAAATTCGATCTTACTTGAACGATGATAACGAACCGAGCGCTGTAAATACTCGTGATCATATTTTCTGCTCGTGTTCGACAGGTCCTGCACATGAGGGAAGTCGTGAAGCTGCGGAATTTCTACGACAAGATTTCCTTAAATTTTATGAACCTGATGCAAAAAAAGTGAGTGCCATTTTCTTTCAGTGTCCAAAAACCCTGTCCACGTATTTTCACATTTTTGTGTGTTTCGATAGGATTGAATTCAAATTTTTTTTTTTTTTTTTTTTAATTTAGATTTATAAAGAAATTTGCATGTTGTATGGCCGATCATAATTCTTGCGAATTGTTGATTTCATCCTAGGGCAAACTTTGCAAACATGACGTCGGCCAATAAAGTGCGGTCGGTAGCGAAAAATCTGGAACAGGGCATTGACGAGGTATTTTAAGAAGGCATTGACAAGAATTAGGAAGTTCTGATACGAAGACATTGACATATCATTCTAGCTGCCCGCACTATTATTGCTAAGATAAACTAAATCTTGCAAATGTCGCAAATGTGTTACGGTTTCCCCTCAGATACCTTTGTTTCTATTACGACTTGAGGAGCTCATCAATGCCACTGATGAACAATTGACCTGGCGCGAATGGAAATATACTTTCAAATTGGGAACGTCTAAAGTGGTGAGCATTTTGCTATTTTCTTCTTCTTTCGTGTTTTGAAGCAATGTGTGGAGTTCGCCAGCTCGCTGCTAGAAACGTTCTCGGTTATCTTGAAAACATCACGCCATTAAATGCAATAGGAATGTTCACCTCCAATTACTTGTTTGATTATTTTGATTATTTTCGTTTGCAGGCGTGGATGCTTCAGAAATTGGTCAGCCACTGTCCAACGTTGCGAACCATGATACTACAGGTGTGCGACATGGTGCACCGGGACCAGTTCACCCAGAGCATGATAACGCTGGGACTGCTGGACGCGCCGGCCGACCAGGAGAGCCCCGTCGCCAGTTCAGCCACCCCCGCGGCCGCGTCGGCCGCCGCCAAGCCGCCGGCGCCACCCACGACACCGCGACCGACGTCCAATAGGGTTAGCTCTCGATTCCAATCTCATGTTTAGAACGTGTTAGGTTATTCGAACGCCACACTTTTACATGCACGCATGCACACTTCTGGCGTCGTATTTGTATTGCAGCGCTAAGAGTGAATACCATACGAATTCAATTGATCGGCGCGAGTTTCGGTTATCTGTAGTCCAAATTCGACCGCGTTGTGTGAATGTGTGCGCAACTAGATTAGAATAATTTATAGTGAATCGTGGGTGTGTGACTGATGTCTGAGCATGATTGGTTTTTTCCCCGCCCAGTTCAATTCCCTGGAGTCGTTGAGTGTTCCTCCGCTTGCCTCCGCTAGCAATCTCGCCATGAGTGCCGTCCATTTGCTCAAATCGGAGCGCGAAACTGACATGATCTTCGAGATAATCTCTGTCGAAGGTGAGTGCTGTCTCTGCAACTCGTCTCGTCTATCGTAAGGGTGGGCTAAATTATTGTTCTTATATGCTGCAATTTTGTTGCGGTTAGCGCCACTGTCTCACGAATTGCTCTCCCGTGTTCCGGCAGATGTTTCCGATACTGTGATAGACCATACCCTCGAAGGTGAACCGGTGGGCCACACCACTCAAGAACAGGAAGTCCAGCTCCATCCCATCAAGGCTCACCAAGTCATAATTGCCTCCAGATGCGATTGGTTTCGGCGGGCTCTGCTTAGCGGCATGAGAGAAACAATAGACAAGTGAGCTCAAAATAGTTTTATGGGCTACAAACCAGTAGACACACTTAAAAAATGTTTACTTAAAAAATATGTCGACATCGGCCTTCCTGTAAATCTAACTTTTTTTTTTATCGTCCGTTTAGAAAAATTGTAGTTCACGATACGAATCCGTCGTTATTTAAAGTATTTTTGGAGTATCTCTACGGGGGAACCCTAGACGTGACTAGTCTCACAACAGAACAGTTGGCGGATCTCATGCTCCTAAGCGATCGATACGAGGTAATTTACAAAAGTTTTAATTTAGCAAGTATAATATTGACCCATGAAAAACCTGTCATGTTTAGTTCGCGTGTTCCTGGCCGAATGGCGTTATTAGGATGACAAATTCCAATCGATTTAAACTAAATGTTGTACTATAGTGAATTGTTGGCGGTAAAAAAAATTGTATCCAGTTTTCAAATTAAAAAATATATGTGTTCATGCCGTAATGCCATGTTTGCGCTTGTTAGGTGGACTCTCTCAAGCAGCTGACGGAAATGACGTTGAAAGGAAGCATCAATCACGACTCAGCTCTCTTCCTGCTAAGCATAGCGGACCAATTCAACGCGAAAGCACTACGGGTAATTGACACTCTCCAATTCGATTAATCATATTCGCAATTAAAACCTGTCGATCGCATTGCAGTTGTGAAACCACGAGTAAGTTAACATAACTCGATGCTCTGTCTCTTTCCATGTAGAATGCCGCCCTGGAGTTCGTCACCTCCAATCCGGACATCATCGAGAGCGACGTGTTCTACGAGCTTCCCGAGGACCTGCAGTCCGAAGTGGAGTACATGCTGACGTGGGCTAGTCCGGCCAGCTGCGATCGGCCGGACGCGGCGGCCCGCAAGGCCCACAAGATGGAGGAGGCGCGGCGGGGCACGTGTCTGCTGCAACAGTGTCACTACGATGGTAGCGTGGAGGACATGATCGCCAACATGCACCTCACTGGCCGAGAGGTGAGCCCGCTAGAGTGGAGGCGAACGGGGAAAAATAACGAGCGAGTTCGTTTTACTGTAGAAACGAAGAATATAAGGAAATTCGAAGCGGTTCTAAACAAGTCGAAAATATTCGCGTGACTGTTTCACGTTCCTTAAAAGTTGAGAGCTATGCAATAATTGAGTTACCATGACAAACAATTATGAACAGTTCATGCTCCATACCCTAAGTTTATGTAAACCTACATCTGTAGCTGTCGCTTATTCTGACAAAAAATATAATTAGTTCAATGTGCGGACAAAATAGTTAGAATTTTGGAACTTATTTTTTACAGCCTGATTTATTAAATGTATAAATTCAGGATTATGTTGACTGTAGTTAAAGTGACTCCATTTTAATTGACGCGATGTAACCCAAATTATGGGTTTAATGGCCGATGTAGGAAGATTTTTTTTTTAGTCGTATAATAGATTTGATACGCGTAAATACATTTTTCAATTGCTGATTCATTAGGCGGAAATTACAGTATAAATTAGTTTTGAACTGTGGATCAAATTGGTTGAGTTAGTTATTTTGAATTAATTGAGAAAAACTGATTAAATGTAAACAAAAATCAGCAATTTTAAAGTCCGATAGTAAGACACTTTTAATCCGTCAGGTACAGAGGAATGAAAATAATATCAGCAGGGAACAGGTTTTCCAATTACAAATGTAATAAGGCCTATCCACATGAACAAGTGGTGCCGTGTGGCGTAAAGGTTAGCGTGCCCAGCAAACAATGCCTGTGATCGCGAGTTCAAATCCCGACAGAGACCACTGGTCTTTTTCGAGTGATTTACATACACAGTAAATACATACACTCGCTTTCCTGCGAAATGGAAGTAATGCAGTGGGATCCGCGTGACTGTACCATGTCGGATTCACGTCAAAGATCCCTATATAGGTTCAAAGTCAAGGTTAGTCTAAATTACTAGGTCGCTCCATGGATGGATACGTTAGCAAACCTCCTTAACAACAGGATTAAAGAAAAAACAAATAACGATTAACACGCTCGCAGCGCTCATCGTTGTTCATCGCAGTCAGGAAAGTGCGATGTTGGCACCGTGGCGACGACCGCAAGCTGTTTACGTGGACGGGCCTTTATTAGCGAAAAAGGCCGCATTTCATGTAAACTCGCGCTTAGCGTGAGCATCTGTTAAACGACAATAACGAGCAACAATCGCGGGCGCCAAATAGCGTGCGGGTCCGGGGGCCCGTGTGCTGACGAGAATAATTAGTCGGAGGGGGTTTCAAAACGCAGTCAGAGTTAACCGCAGGAGGGCCACATGATGAGAGGGGAGGTGGGCGGCCGGCCATGTGTATACACACAGTCTAGAGAGAGAGAACACCGCCACCACCCAACCACCCACAGAAATAACGTATGTTCCAGTCATTTATCTCCACTAGACGACCTTTTAGAAAAGCTGGGGAAGCAGACAGGCGAATGCTTTGCAAAAATAAAACTCCCATTACATTAACGCGGCCGGTTACACGGTCTGGGATAAACAGTCTGTGTGTATACAGACCTTGTATAATACGCTGGAATCATGCTGTGTGTCTTGATACGAGTAAAGAGCAAATTGTAAGCATATGTGTATTCATGGATCCTTATTTTAGGAGGCGACCATACCGTTGTGGGCAGTTCTACACATGTGTACGTCAAGTGATAGTAAACAACGTGTTTAGTTCATACTCTTAACTGCAAATCAATTTCTTTAACTGACCAAAATATTTTTTTTCTAATGTGCTAGCTTTATTCTTAGAAGAAATGTAAGTCGCCAGATATTTCCCCCTGGCCAAAAAGTTAAAACGTTGCAAGGTAACAAAGAAACCAGAAAATGGATGCAATGCGCACGATCTATACTATAAGTCTGAAAATGTGTGTCAGTGTGAAGACCTGACGTCATCTACAAATCATGACGTCATTTATCGTTATTTTTTTATTAAATTTTTATTAATTTTTTTAAATCTTTTTTATTATTTTTTTTTTACAATTTTTTTATTATTATTTTTTTTCATTATTATTTATTTATTTTTATTAATTTTTAAAATAACAGCTAGAAAAAAAAAAATAAAAGCTAGTTTTTTATAAGTATTGTACGTCGCACATCCTGTAGATAAGGAAAGATTCCCCAAGACCAAGTCTTGGTATTGGCACCTTATCTGGAGGGCACTTTTTCTTATGGCAAAATTAAGTCATAACGAAAAAAACATTTGACCAATAATATTTCGAAAATACACGTTTTGAACCTATGATTTTCTCAATTTAATATTTTTAAGAGATACGGTTAACTTTCAACGTTTGTTTTGAAAGTTCCAGAATCGGGAAAACACTTGCATCTCTCAAAAGGAATGTCGTCGTTTTTCGAATCTCGGAATGCACACGGAACAAGCAGCCGGAATTCCAAAGACAATAGGACCAACCATCTCAAGTGACAAATATGCGGAATCAGAAACGATCGATTTTCTAGATCAATCTTTAAATCTGAGCTGCTCTTTAAAAAAACAAGAAAAACATTCGTTTTTTTTCTTCTTCTCAGGAATGCGCTAGCCAAAGAAAGAAAAAAAAACCAATAAGAAGACGATCTACGTCAATCTATTGATACCTGTTGACATTCCAGAGTAGGCAATGACAAGTGAAAAAAAAAAGAGAAATCCACGGAAGAGATTGACGGAAAGAAAAAATGAAATTCTTTCGCCAAGCCTAAATAGCACACGCTCAATGCATACACAAGCCCCCCCCCCTCCCCCACCATACCCAAGTATACACATAATACATCGCTCGGTTTTTATTCGAGGTACTATTGGTGTCTCTCCTATTGATCAATCACGGCCACCCTATACCGAAAATACAGACATCCATCCACAACGCCGTGATTCGGAGCTTTTGAAGCCGGAACATTTAAGCGAAGCTTTTTTTCTTTCCCGTACCGCTAGCGTGGGGGTAGCCCGTGACAGCGTCGCTTGCAAAAAGATAAAACGCAGAAGGGAGTGCCAACCAGTGGACAGCGTCACTCGTGTGTAGTCACTCGCCGGTGTTTGCTTCGCTTTACAAGAGGCACTAATGGGAGCGAAAGCAGTTTGCGGTTGAACGTCTGTAAGCCAAGCCAGGTTGGGACGAGGAAGGAAGGAGAGGCAAAGGAGAGACATCTCATTATATTTTCATTCACAAATTATTAATTTTGGGGTATAATTTTGTTTCGATAATTTTAAAATTAATTTGTTACAAACAGAAGAAAGCGAAGCAAACACCCGCGAGTGGCTACACACTAGTGACGCTGTCCCACTCTTGTTGCTTCTGCCTTCGATCTTGTTACAATCGCGGTAGACACATGGAACCAGCGTGGGTAGCGGCTACAAAAGGGTTTTCGTGTCGCGAGCGACCGAGAGAGCGCTCGCAACAAAAGAGAACGGTTATAACGTGATGGTGAACGCCGGGCAGATGACAAGCGTCGGAGATTTAGACGGCCATTCATTGGACGCCGTCCGCGTCTCGTACTGATCCGCCAGGCCAATAGTCTTTCAATAAAGAAGCACGTGCCACTAAGCCTTTCGTCCAAATCTCACAGAGATACAATAAATACTGTCATAAATCGAAAACGATTTACGGGTGCGACGCCAGCAAACACAGTGGCAACAATCGCCCACGAAAGACGCCAACGACCCCGACTGAAGAAAAGAAAAGAAAAAAGAAACGCTGGAAAGAAAAAGAAGAAAAAAAAAACACGAAAACTGCCGACTGTCACAAAGCCATAGATTACGTTTGATCGTCATTCAGGACTATTACATCATGACTCTGATGCTCTGAGAACTTGGATGGCTGGATGGTGGGTGGTGGGAGATGACGTCATGGTTTTTTGACAACGGACTCTCTGCCGGCGCCCGTATAAATTGCGCGAATGACGTTCTCTATGGCCCCTACATTGGCCATAACATAACTTCTAAATCGACCAACAAAGGTATAAAGATGAGAGCGAAAAGGAAAGGAACGGGAGTAATAAAAAAAATTGTTTGGATGCGGGCCAACCGTTAATAAATTTGATGAATATCTACCACAGAGTGGATCACACTTTTAAACATCCGTCCGTTCAATTTTATTCCGTGAACATGAATTCAGACTTCTTTATGAACATAATTTAAGAGATTAAGTTGAAAAAAAAAATTAATTACTACGGCTAGACTGACGTGTGGATTTGAACCCAGTTACAAATTTATTTTATTTGTCAAGTCAACGTTTTTATTGAATTATTTACGTTGGCTCTCAAGTTATACGTGATGACTTTATGGTGGCATTAACCTATGAATATGACTCATCGTAGTAGCCCAGATGGCTGAGAGACTGGGAGACCGCCTTTTCCGGGTTCGATTCTCGGTGCGGTACTCTCCTGGTGATCTCCCGGTAATCTCCCGGTGAGTACTGCTAAGCCTATAATAGTGCTGATCATGTATCGACTTTCTGATAATAATTTCTCTCGTCAGAATCGCATTCAAGAAAATACACTCCTTTACAAATTGTAATGTTTTGAAGACAGAAAAATTTACAAATTATATTTCGTTTGGAAAGCGGACGACAAAGATACTCTGTTGATTAACACGCAACGAAACACAACACCTCACACAAAAGTAACTTTGTCGTTGGTTTAAAAGGTTCGTTCAGAAAACTTCACGACAAACACTTGAACGTTTCTTGACAAGCACTTAGGTGAAACAGCGAGACAAAAGAGAGCCCGCTGACATTCAATGCAGTCAACATCCGGGCTACCACGAACCCCGAATGACAACAAGAAATTAAATCAAAGCGACCGGAGTAACCTTTATAGTGCAAATCCTCACAGGACCCCCGCACTCAAGAGGTCACGACGCTCAAGAACGTATAGGGGTTGGACAAAATAATGGAAACATCATTATAAGGCACGCTAACAGCTCTGTTTCCATTAATTCGCCTAACCGTTGTAAATCTGCACGAGGAGACAATACAATCGCACGCTGGGATTCCTGCCTTTGCACACCGCTCTAATTAGCTTTGGGTGGGTGTAGGGGGTGTAGGAGGTGTAGGGAGGGGGAGGAGGTCGTGGAACAGAGTGCAAGCGAGGCGGGAGAGATTGACGCCACTTTAATGGAGTCGAATAGGCGAACGCGGCTTTTCTAATTGTGGCCCGGGGGCAGAGGTTAATTGGCGTGCGCGCACCGTCATCCGTAGGCGTCTCAAATTTGGCAGAAACAAGAGGGGGTGGTGGGGATGGTGTGGAGGTGGGGGGGGGGGTCGCCA